>KN510922.1:30314-46285 GCA_000787155.1 Scartelaos histophorus
TTTTTTTTTTTTTAACTTTTAAACATTTAAGAAAAACACACTAAACTGACAAGACAATAATTGCTCTTTGCAACTCAAATTCTGATTTTACTTGATTAAAACAAACATACAATAGAAGGATATAATATTTATCTAAGCTTGAGACCTTTCAACTTTGAAAAAACATCATATCAGGCATTCAGTTGTTTTGGTGTAACCTAGTGATATTGATACATCTACTCTCATGTGTAATATTACAGTCCTTGGAAACTAATTAAAATATTATTAATTATTAAAGACAGCTTTGTTTATGTAAAACTCCTGGGATTTCTGTCACACAATCCCATCCTTGTTTACTGTTAACAGAAAGTTAACAATTTATATTCCCATTATCATTGTTATCAATCTGGCCAATCCACTGTTAACATGTTAAACTGAGCAAAAAATAAAACAAAATAAATAAGCACAATATAAAAATTGAAGGTATTCATAGCTTTAGTACCAAAATACATACAAATGTGTTGGTGGCCTGGTTCATTTCCAAACCTTTGACCTGAAAACTCAAGGCAACTTATTGAAACTCAAATGCAGTTATCACAACCTTTTGACCACTTCAAAATATGAATTTTAACCTACACCTTTCTCTTTCTCAGCACTAGGTAATATAACCTTAATAGAGGTAATATAATAACAAAAGGCAGATAAACAAATAAATTAGTGATAATATTCTAATGTACTGATTAGAGGAAAAGTCTCATAACACTATACACATAATAATAGCCATTTGAACATTCACATTCTCTATGAGAGTGACAAAAACACTGATGAAGCAGCGCCTCCTATCAGAGGTCAGAGGTAGTCGTCCTCACTGGACTCTTCCTCCTCATCCTCATCTTCCACCCTGGTGCAGCTGCTGCTGTAGCAGTGACTTGGCCCTTCGCCGGGGTCGCTGCTCTCAGCGGAGCTCTCCACAGTGAGCTTTGAACTTTCCGAGCTAGCAGAAGGACTGCGGCTCATCCTCCACAGCTGTTGGGAAAAGGTGCGCCCCCAGCTGCAGTACTGGCCAACAGGACGTAACACTCGGACAAGCTCACGGACCTCCTGCCAGTTAGAAGTTCACTTGTTATGGCCTCGCGCTGAGCGTGGTTTGTTCATAGTGGTCAACATTTGGCTAATGTAAGAGGTCAGCAGATCATCCATTTTGTAGCCCTGTAAATAATACGCATGCAAAGCATTTTACAAACAAATTAATTCAAAAAGAGTTCAAGACGAGTAGTAAATATCCTCACCAGCGATGTCTCACAGAGCAGCTTGCTTCCTTTAACCAGGTTACCAATGGTGATATGGAAGTATGTGTTCCCACTGCTCCAGTTGGAAATATTGGTGAAGGGATGGGTGGTCAAGATGTCCTGTTTAAGCACAAAGCAGTCACTTTAATATGTAGTTACAGGTGTGAGACCTTCAGTCAAATCCCACAAACAGACAATGACCAGACAGAACTTGCAAAAAGTGAACACCTTAGTCTTTGGGTCAATGAGACTAACTCCATGCTTATTGATGGCAATTAGCAGAATCTCTGGATACTTGGTCTCTGTGGTTTGCTAAAGACAAAAAAGGGCACAAAAATATTAACACATAGCTCATAATGAAAAACAATCACCAAGACATTTGTGTTTACCTTGACCTCAAAGAATGCAGATCCAAAAGTGGGCCATTTATAAATGGTTTTCAGGAACATTAGTTTAGCTTCCTCTCTTGATTTACCCGCTTGTTTGTTAAAGTATGCAATTACAGACTATTGAAGACAGTTAATATTAGTTGTAATTATTATCGCTGAAAAGTTATTTAAAATAATTAAGAAATGTACCCTTTTCCAATCATCTGGTGACATTAGACGAATTAGATCCTGAGGCACCAACTCCCTGAGCATTTTGGGAATTGTAGGAAAATGTGATTTGTCATCTTCAAACTTAACTCTGTAGATCAGAGCTGCAAGCTGGAAAACTTCCTCTCTGGAACATTTGTGGTAACCCCTCAGGTACTTGGGAAGCTCCTATAGTCAATAAGAAGATGCTATTGATATTGTATCCAGTAAAAATGTCATTTTTTTGCAAAAGACAAACCTGATAGTAGTGAAAAATTGAATCAGCAAAGGAATCTTTTCCTGGGACAGTGGTTGTCCATAATTTCTTCATGAAAAACACCTGATACGTAAGAGATGGAACAATACCTGCAAAAATTATATATATATATATTCACTGTCAATTGAACCAACTGCAAAACCACCACAAAACTCACCATCTTTAGCTGGTCGAGATTTCTTGATCCAGTCGGTTAAGTGTCTCACAAAGTCAAAAAAAAAGTCTCCCTGTGGTACACTGATCACCTGTGTGTGAGAAAACACATGTTATGACAAATTTAGCCTCAAATACATGAAACAATGTGATCTAACCTTGTCTGAGATCTTGACAAACAAACTGAAACCCTCTGGAGTTTTGAGCAGCAGTCTTGTTGCAATGTTCTGACACAAGTCTTTTGCTTTTGTGCTGGACTCAACCTCAAATGCCTAAAATAGGAATAGGAATGTCACAATATCACTGTAAGTTTTTGATTATTATGAAAGCACAAATAAAGTAATTTTACAATTATTCACAATTATTCCACCATGATGAGTGAAGTGGGTGTTACATGCTTGTCACTTTAAGATAGATATGTTTAAAGTCATGCTGGGAACATTCTAGTCTAAGGAATAACATATCTATAAACAGGAGGAGACGGACTTTCCCCACCCAAATTTTTACAATTCTAATCTTGTGATTAGGTGAATTGACCATTATCGATTAACAGAGCATTCTTGGCATCCCTAAATGAGTATTCATTAGTTATATTTACAATAATGCTGTATAGTAAGTCTATATACACACCTCATCTGTATCATCAGGGAAGTAGACCTTGTGGAAAATTTGTGTTGTTTTGTGTTGAATGGCTTCAACTTCCACCAAATGAGGAGGGTACTGCCTGGAACCATTACTGTGAAATAAAACAACAAAAATAACTACTACTACTATTACTAATACTATTATGAGACTAGATCAAAAACAAAATTGTGTATTTAAAATAAGTGATATTAAGAAAGTACCGTAAAGCTTTGTGCACTCTTTGCATGCAGTCTGCGGACAGTGGGTGGTGCTTCTTGGACTGTAGAAAGCGTTGGATATGAGGCAGTAGCACATTACTGGGAGGGAATAAACCAGTGCACAGCCATAACAGCTCCCAGCCCTTCTCCTCGCTATACCTACATCAGTTCACCATTATAAAGTAAGTGAGTTTGGTTGATGACAAATAAAACATTGTTACATGCTACATACTTGACATGGTTGTCTGTGAGCTGCTTGATAATTTGGCAGTATATCTCATCTTTCAACGGTTCAGCCTTTAACGCTCCTTCAAAAATCTGATCTGTTAATTCATTCACTGAGCGTGTCCGTTTTGATGGATAGTCTCCCATATACTTCATCATGGGTGAGGACAGTTAAGGAAAATAAAGCCATTTGTAACAAAATACATGCCACAGGAAGGTGATATTGACTTTATAACACAGGATATCAATAAAGGCCATGCAGGCTTCTTGAGACAGGTCTTCATGGTTGACCACTTTCTTGAGCAGAGGCAGTTTGAGTGGTTCCCTTGTACAGCTCCACATTTTGTCTTTCCCACGATTTTTGGTTACCATCACTCTGCTTAGGGTATGTTTCGGAGGAGGCCTAAATGGCAGAAATAATATTAATATAGAAGATGGAAAAAATAAGACTATTAACTGTATGGAGTTGAATTTAAAGGCAAACTATGTAACTTTTCTGGTCACCACAAAAACTACATCTGTACACATTATAATGGTTGTGCCTAAATGCCATGTTTGTGCACATTTTGTAAGTGTTCCTGGTAAGACCCCTGCCTCTGTACCTGAAGTAGTCATATGAGAACTCCTCCAGTGTGTACGGTTTCAGTCTCTCGTCATCAGTCTCTGGCATCATGAACTGAGACACACGGACCGACTCCTGCCTCTGGTCTGGTGTCATGGTAACTAGAGCCTGATTACAAACAAACACATGTGGAGAGAGGAGTTACACTTCTGTTTTAAAGGTGTTATGGCATAATCAATATTTAAAGATGGTTTCATTATTTAAAGATGGTTTCCTTACCACTATCTCTTGTTGTGGTCGGGTCATAGTGGGTAGAACATAGACACAATCTGCAGGGAAGTCCCCCTTTTTATTAGTTCGCTCATTGACCCCATGAGCCCAGCCAGAGTTCAGGACCTGCTCCCCTGTGTCCTGGTCCAGCAGAATCAAGTCTCCTTTCTGAAAACTGAGGAAAGTAGAGTCCTCTCCAGCTGAAAATTAAAAACACACTTCATCATTTTGGAACATTTACAGATAATAATCCTCATGATTATTGTTTGCCATTAAAAGGTATTTCTTATGTGACAGTTCTTCCTTACTGGGATTGGGGTTGTCTTGCAGAGCTACTACAAACTTGGACCGGTTCCTTAGTCCTTCCAAGAAAGTGACCACTAAGTCACGGATGTCCTCAGCATTGTTGGATGTGAATGTGTACTCTTCACCTTTAATGGTGGCCATGGTGAAACTCTGGCCCTGTAGCTTTCCTCCCCTGAAAACATAACATGGTTAGCTAGTAGAATATGCAAATAAATACTGCATATTAATCATTTTTAATGTGTGACGTACTTGCTGCTGGAGACTGCAGTGATCTCAGGAAAAGAGAGCTCCAGAAGGACCTGCTCCTGCTCATCCACAAAGTACACCCCAGTCCAATTCACAGCCACAATCAGGTCATTTTTAGGCAGACTAGGCCCTGTGTGTACAAAGAGGCATTTTAGCTCCAATTTTATTTTATTTTTTTCATAGGAATGTCATGCCAAAGCCAATTATTTGAGTAGCCGAACATTATATTATGAATGGTAATATAAGGAAAAAGCTTACCTGAAAACTTAAAAGCTTCATAAAACCGTGAGAAAAGAAGGGGCCATTTGTGTCGAGCAAAATCCACCACTTCCTCCTTCACTTTGAGAGAATCAAACCTTTTCTGAGTGTAGATACTCTGCGTACAAATAAACACATGTATTTAGAAAACATGTAAAGCACACGCACACTAATATCATCTGCCACTAGGATGTCTATGTTTGGTCAGTCCAAGAACCTTTTTGTGGGCAGCCATGATGAAATGGGCCCATTTCTCCACCCCTCTGGAGGAACTGATCTCACGGTCTGGGATGTAGGAGGGGATGAGGCTCAGAAGGCGCTCTAGAAGGATCTCTGAACCATAGTCCACATAGTACTGCTGTGAGGCCAATTCTGCCAGATCATCCTATGTTAAGGCAAAGAATATAAACAACAGTGTAAGGTAAGGAACAATTTATGCTCAAGTAGGGAAAATCTTCTAGCTGGAGGATTAGTTTATTGGGGGCTTGCAGATTCTACAACGTGATGTGCCACAGATGGGGACAGTCAGTTCTCCCTATTGATATGTGTTTTTCTCAAACAAGTAATCCAACCTGTCAGATATGCTTTAAGGTTGATGAATGAAATTAGAATAATGGAAAGAGCAAAAGCATTACCCTGTCACAGCGGTATTCTCCAAACTTGACTCCACGGACGATTTGTTGATAGATGAGATTTGTGGCCACCTGGTCATCAGTGGGAGAGTGCCAGGGGGTAAAGATCTCCTTTCTGAAAAACAGTCTCCAGGGAGCGTTCCTCTCCTGTGCGCCCTGCTCTTTGGCATACTGTTCACACTGTGAGACAGCGTCCATGACATGGTCATTACCACTGCCCAAAGAAGACACCTGTAAGAGGACAAATATAATGTAGAATAAGTTTGTAACACATTATAATAACTATTCATCGTGATTTAAGTTCAAGTTTCTTTATAGTTTAAAAAGACATAATTAATAAAAAGTGTGATCAAATTATAGTACTAGTGTTTTAGTGGTATATATGTTACTTTACTTTGTCAAAGAGGGCGATGTAGAGGGAGAAGCCAAAACGGTCTCTGAGGTTGATTTTGTCGGACAGGGCGTTACACAGCTCTCTGGCTGTAGTCGCTGAGTCTGTGAGAAGTGTTTTGGTGGTGCCATCCATAAAGGTCACTGGGAGCATAATGGGCTTTTTGGACTTAGTGGCCTGTAGCTCCAGCCATGATGGAGGTTGTGTTCTTGTTCCATTAACAAATGTTCTTCTTAGCCTCTCCTCACAGTATGGCGCATAACCAGGAGGTCCACTGTTAATGAAGTTCCTCAAATACTGATGATCAAAAAAAGTCACAAATCACATTATGTACTTCAAAAGTAAAAACTAAACATTTTGAAATATATTCATCATGTGAGCAGAAAATAATTAACCTTGACAAACTTTTCAGATGGAGCAAAACATCCAACACACAATGAGATGAGAATCCAGCCACGAGCGTGGGAGCTTTTAGAGGGGTTTTGGCTCAGCTGTTTACATATTTGACAGTAGATTTCATCTCTATAAACAAAACAGAAAAGATAGCAAAAATACTACAACTTGTACGAAAATAGCATAGCAGTACATAAATGACAGTAAAATGAATACCTGAGTCCTGGTCTCAGGATGCCATTGCCAATGATGAAGTGAAGTTTCTCTAAATTCGATGTGGGGCGGTCTTCAAGCATGCTGTTACCATGGAGCCCAGGCTCGCCATCGTTGAGGCGCTTGGTGACCTGATGAAACATAATAGTTTAACCATTGAGTAAAATATGCACAAAGTGTTTGCTGTTCTTATTTTCTTTACTTTGATTACAGCCATTTCTAAGTATAGTGTACAATCATTAAGCCAGTATGTATCTGGTTATTAGTCTACCTCCTCTGTGATCTTGGATTTCTTCTTGAGAGTCAAAGACACAAGTTTGTGTCGTACACTGTTCTTCTTGGGGGTTTCAGTGGGAGTGTTCTATTAATAACA
Organism: Scartelaos histophorus; assembly: GCA_000787155.1. Taxonomy (NCBI): domain Eukaryota; kingdom Metazoa; phylum Chordata; class Actinopteri; order Gobiiformes; family Gobiidae; genus Scartelaos; species Scartelaos histophorus. The sequence continues at coordinate 37,299 of KN510922.1, forward strand.
CAAGAGTTGAATATAGGAGCAAAGATATAGAAATGAGATTGAAAACGATTGTGGCAACACCTCACCTCGCCTTCTCCCTGCAATGCAGCCAACTCCCGTTTATATGTTTTCTTGCCTAGTGTCTCATAGATTTTGGTCATAATTGGGATTTTCTCACTGCCATCACTGATGGCTGTGTGATACTTAGGCTCAGGCAGATCCCCCATAAACCTTAGCACTGTGATCCACACCGCCAAAGCAGCCTGTACAAGAAGTAGACAAAACCATTAAAAATTATTATGATAAAGATTTATATAGAATCCAAAAGATACCAACCAGCTGATCGCCTTCATCGTCATGAAAGAGCAATGGTTGCTTTAGAGACCGGCGAACATAGGAGTGACTGGTGTTCCCTTGAAAATAGGTTGCAGCAAATTTAGCAAACTTGTACTCAGACAGATCCTCCTCGTCATCATCGTCAGGCAAAGGAAGGGCCTCATCAAGGTCCTCCTCCTCAAGCTCGTGGTAAGTTCGCTCCAAATCCTGTGAACAAACACATAGAATGACCAAGGGGTTTTGTTTTTTAAGTAGAACATTAATTAAATCTTTGTTCAATCTTTTCTCACCTCAAACCCTGTAGGGGCTTGTCCTTCCTGCCCTGGGAGGGAGCTTGTTGTTCCCAGAAACCCAAACATCTTGTCCACCATGTCCGAGTCGTTGACGGGCTCCTGTCGAGCTTTCTCCATCTGCTCCACCAGCTCCTTTTTCTTACGTGCCTCCTCCTTCTCCTTCTTCTCTCGTTCAGCATCCTCTTTGGCCAGCTGAGCCAGCCGCTCCTTCACAGGGACAGTCACATAGTTCAGATACAAGGCCAGTTTCAGAGGCTCGATGTGCAGTTGTGTTTAGCTCTACCTGATGCTTGCGTTCAGCTTCCTCCTTGGCTCTTTTGGCAGACATCTGGTTCCTCAGTTTGGCCTCTTCAGCAAGACGCATCTTCTCTGCCTCCAGGCGTCTTTGATACTAAAAATTGAGAAGTAAAAGTAGAAGAAAAAAATATTGGTGAATCAAGCTAACTGAAATCAGAAAGAGATATTAGTCATATTAATACTGTTGAGACAATAGTAGGTTGTATTTTTTTCAGCCTTTACCTCTCCCTTCAGTCTCTTGTACAGCCGGCGGGCAATCATGCCCCTGGTGTATGCCTGGATGGTGATGACAGCCCACAGTCTGTGTCTAAAAGCCCGCCGCACCAGGTAACCTCGACAACGACCCTGGAAGCACGTGATTCGCTGACGGGCCACATGATACGAGGCACACAACTTCCTGGATCTGACGAGAGCTTGAAGACGAGAGAAGCCAGCTCGCATCTGAAATAAAAAATAAAAACTAGTCAAATTTACTGAAAAAAATCTAATCAGTAATTAAGTGATGCAATTTATGTGGGTGCATCTTACAGCGCCATAGTTCTTTCTGCACTGGTAGCCCCTCCACGACTTCTGAATGAGCACTGCTGATTTCCTCATCCTCAGGAAGTTTGACCTGTTTCAGAAAATAAAACCATAAACTGGGATTTTCTACAAAAATCTTATTCATACATAAAAAGGCACATGCTTAATTTTAGCAAAACAGAATCCACCTGTCTTTAAAACCTCTGACCACCTTTTGGATGAGAATAACTTTGTCTGTGATCGCTTTGTCCCTCTCAATCTCCAGAAGCATGTCATGGTGATCCTGTGCAATACACACACACACAAAAGAAAAAAAAAACAAAAAAAAAACATTGAAGTGTAAATAGACTTAAAAAGCAAATCATAAGCATATGTAACAAAATGTCTTATCTGTACAAATTATGAGACTTTAAGCTTCCTCATCTTGACATGCAAAGTAAATATAAAAGCTCAACAATTACAAACCCTCTTCTGCTATCTCTAAACACATCCTGAGCGGGAAATGTGGCCACTGCCCTGTTCTGACCTCTGTTTCCGGAATCAAACTCACACATAGGACTTTCAAAACATAGATGTATCTATATAAACGTAAGCATTTATTATTATTTATTTGCAATTCATGTAATTTTAATCATTTCTCATTTTGATCAAGAGATCCACAGCCATACTACCAGTAAAAACATGTGTGTGTTTGTTTGGGGCAAAATTCTGATTTAAGAGACTTTCTTTTTCATTAAAATGACAATGAAAATGTAAATTCATTTTTAATAATATTCCAAATTAAACAGAATTGAAAAAAAAAGCCCCAGCATAGTTTCTAGTTTATAATATTTGTTTGCACCTTGAGAAAGATCTTGGTCTTTCCCATCTGCCAATCATCATCTCTGCCCAGCACAGCCTCAGCAATTCTTTGACATGTTCCCCTGAGGTCCTCCTAATCAGACAAATGCAATGAATGATACATCAAAATCAAGATCACAGCAGGTAAAGGTGGAAACTAAAACAATGAAAATGTCCACTGAGTAATTGCTGATCACCTGTTTGTACGCTGGCTTAACTCCCGGCATTAGTACTCGGTAGCGATCCACAAACTCCACAAAAGTGTAGCGGATAGGGTAACCTGCCCGACGGATACGAATTGTCTCCATCATCCCGGAGTACCTCAGCTGGCGCACGCACAGCTCCCTGTCAAACAGCTGAAGGCACATGAGACTTGCAATTTACTCACAGTATCATTAGAATATGGACTGTACTTACACATTTGGATATAACAAGAGTTAAAGAGTTAAGAGTTAAAACATTAAAATCACAACAATGATTAAAGAACTATGTAACTTTTTTGGGGGGGTGTTCAAAAATGTTATTTCTCTGTCTAGAATATTTCACAGAATGGCTTCAAATCATGCATTCAGTTTCAGGTGTTGGCTTGTATGTGGAACATTGTAGTCAAAACAATAAAAAAGCAAGTGAAGGACCCCTCACCAGAAAAGTTAAAATGTCTGAAAGGGCCATTCTATAGTTTGTAATCCAAACTGATATAAATGAGATACTTACCATAGGCTTCTTGTACTCATTGGGTTTGATGCAGCGTACGAAAAAGGGCTGACATACACTCAGCGTTCTCATGAGCAGCTCCAGAGATCGTTTGAACTGACTGCTCAGGGTGGGCGAGCGCTTCCTGGTCTCTGCCCCCTGTCACATGGAAAAGACCAGAAAGTGTCAAAACAAAGGAAGAAGAAGCTTTTATGGTTCCTAGACCTTACACTAATGCTGTCTTTATCTCTAGTCTGAGTGAGTGTAGTCCTAATTATGCATGTTTTAAAGGGGCAACGTGTCACGTTTCTGAATACCTGCTTGTCTCAATGGAAATTGCGTCATTTCACCTAGAAAGTTCAAAGTTTTTATATTTAATGCCATAAACCTACTGTCAAACACAAGGTGGACCTTCAATCAGAGAAGACATAGCAGTTCTTATTACTTTTAAATACATCTACATACGCTGTAGATGTATTTACTCCAGTGTAAAGTTGAAAATGTTTTTGTCTGAGAATGGAATGCTCAAATCAAACCAATTTAATGCTCCGCATATGTATTTAAGGTGGAAATTACCATGAATAAATTCTCAAAGTTTGTCACGTTTCATAAATTAAGATAATTAATTAAAACACTATTGATCAGTTAATAAAGTTTACCTTAGGAAGACTTTTGGCAGGAGCACACACTGTACTAGCAGGAGCATAACCGCACAGAAACTGGTGAAAGGCACACATGCAAAAACACACAGTATATAGGACAGAGATACACAGTAATGTTTGCATAAAGCTGGACATTACTCGGAAACATGCAACTGAACATGCAGAAAACACACAAGAAAGTAAGTTTTAACTTGAACTTGTATGAAGTCTTATTATTACAAGTAAAGTAAATCTTACCATAGCAACATCGGCCTGGAAGATTTGCTTAATGAATTTGTTTTTAGAAGAATGCACCAGCTGTATTATGTCCCCATAAAGTGTATCCCGATTTTTCTCCAAGAAACCTACCAGAGAACATCTGTTAATTGAAGAACAGGTATTCATTTATGTAAATACCTCTTTACAAATGTATATCGCACCTTTCGTCTCATAGTAGACCACTCCTGCAAAGTGTTGGATCCCAAACTGGGTCTCGTAGTTGTTCTTTGGAGGAATGTAGTTGGTGTTGAGCTTGTGCTGAAAGTTCAACTTGTTCAACATTGTGGCATCTGTGCCCTGTCCAGAGAAAATAAATAATAATAGTAAGTAGAGTAAGACACTTTACAGTCTTTTGCATTTAACCCATCTTTCAATGCCTCATTAGCAGTGAGCATGGAAACTCCAAGCGGAAAAACCTGGGCAACTTGGGGATCAAACCCACAACCTTCTTGCTGTGAAAGTGTGAGTGCTAGTGACACAGCGCTGACTATTCATATGCTGGCCACAGCCTAGGTATTTTTTATAATATGAAAACTAAGGTCAGGGCAAAGGTTTGGTCACTTTAAAATGTTCTGGTGCTTATCATTATTTTCCATGGTACATCTTTAAGCTTAAGTAGACACACAATGTATTTTTTAATCTTTAATTTAATTAATTAATTAAATTTAATCATTACTACCGCTTTGTTGTCGAAGTCTACATTACTTTTGAATAGTGAGTGTTCATAATGGATACCTTGGGAAATTTACTTTCTTCATCAATCAGTGAGATGATGTTCATTGGTTTGATGGCAATCATGTCCAGAGCATCCTGATTATCTGTAAATTCAATGTGCTGCCAGTTGATATTTTCAAGGTTGTACTCTTCCTGCTCCAACTTAAAGACGTGTCGCACAAAGAACTGCTGCAAATTCTCATTGGCAAAGTTGATGCAAAGCTGTTCAAAGCTGCAGAAATAAACATTGTTAAGATAAAGTCATCTTATAAAGCATGTATTCTGTTTTTATTATATACCTGTTGACAGCAAAGTTCTCAAAGCCAAAAATGTCCAACAGCCCAATAGACCGGCGAACAAACTTAGGCTGCATAGATGGGGGCTTGTAGATGGCAGCATTAATCTTCTCCACAATCCAGACAAACAAGCGGCCGTAGATACCCTGCAAATACAAAACATGCATTAAATAAATCAGAATATAGATCCTTGTGTAACTAAGGCAAAGTTACCTTGACAAAAGCATCTCGGACATCCAGGGCTTGGTCCATGTTCAAAGGTGTGGACACGGTCTCCCCACGTGTGATCAGAGTCCGGCTTGTCAGGCAGTTCTGCAGGTCTTTAAAATCCACCTGAACACAACTTCTTATAAATGTTTGGTTTACTTGAAGTAGTTTTTAGTTTTTTGTATATTGTTATTGTTTTACCTCCAACAGTGTAGCTGCTGTTGTAAGTGCAAGACTTCGGACAACCTCACAAGCATCCAGGTTATCATAATTACGTGCTTTGAAGAAAACACAATTTTAACATCTCAACATTTGCATTTAACCTGTTTTTAATTTTACCTTCATACTGTAGATTCCCCATGTGCAAAATAGCAGCGAGTAGTTTTGAAATCTCCCAGTTTTCTTTGTCTGTAAACATCAGTACCTAGAGTGTGAGAAAAATGTCAAAGTTATAATAGTAGAAAATGTAGAAAGACTAATTTATACATTTAAATAAATACCTTCATTGCAGATCGAATGTTGGAATACTCTTTCAAGTCATCACGTCCATCACACACTGTACAGTTTCCCTTACAAACAAAAAGGTGGGCAGTAAACACAAAAACAACATACATAAACAACTATATTAAGTATTTTTCATAATAATGCATCAAAATAAGGTTTCTTACAATAGTTAGGTAGTTGTAATCTGTGGCATTGCTTAGACCAAGTTTCTTCTTTTCATCTGGGGTCATGCCTTTTAACATGCAGTAGAAAATGTGGTAGTTTCTCTCATCATGGGCCTACAGTAGGTCCACAATGAGTAAATACAGGTTAAGTAAATAACATAAGACAAGACAGGGTTAATTTTCATTGATTCCCACCTGTCGACAAACTCTGGATTTTTCCAGAAGATACTGCTCAATCTTTGCTCCTTCTATGGCTCCTCTCTTGTTAAAATGGATGTCAATGTACTTTCCAAAACGTGATGAATTGTCGTTGCGGATTGTTTTAGCGTTACCAAAAGCTACACAAAGAAGAAGACATCATGTTATACTGGTAAATAGTCACGATTTTATATAGTGGTTTCTGCCTCCAAGGGTCTCAAAGCTCTTTATGTTAAGTGTACATAGACACTGGGGCTGCATATACTGAGGAACGCTCAATATGTTTATGAGCAGGATAGGAACGCACCTTATGAAACTAACTGCACTGTACACATTTGTGTTGTTCCTACCTTCTAAAATGGGGTTGGCCTCTAGCACCTGCTGCTCTATCCATGAATGCTGTCCGCTGATGGCTGCGAGGAACTGAAGTATAAGTTTAGTGCTTTCTGTTTTTCCTGCTCCAGATTCACCACTATAACCAAACATATAACAGGCCTATATCATTTAATGTAAACCAGTAGATGTTACTTTTGACAGCATGATTCCTATCACGTGTTTTACCTGATAATACAGCACTGATCTTTGTTGTTTCTCTGCATGTTAAAGTAGCAGTTGTCTGCGATGGCAAAGATGTGTGGTGGCATTTCTCCAATCTTCTTGTTGGTGTAAAGTCTGATCTGGTCAGCAGTGTAGATCGGCAGCAGCTGATATGGATTAACAGCTACCAGGATAGAGCCTGTATAGGTCTGCACATAATACAATATAATAAGACAATCAGCAACTGAAGTTAATTCATTTTAAGTTTAGGAAAATAAATCATAAATGAATTACTTTTTAAGGCACCGCATCTATATTTGTATGTAATAAGAAGTCAAATAAATATACATTATTGTCCAAAAGTCTTAAATGGTAAAATATTGCAGATCTTGGTTGCACATGCCACTGACGGTAAGAGCGGTGAGCTCTCATAGGGGTGGATAAGGTAACTCTGATCTCGCAGCTCAAATGGTGATGGGTGACAATGAGAACATATCAGTGTTAGTTATGGGAGAAGAGCCGTCCATGTTGGAAGCAAATAAACATGCAGGCAGCATGCAGCACTGAGCTCCTTAACTGTCAACCACTGACACAATACCCCACATACACAGACATACAAGACACTGTAAATGCTGACAAACACTTCAGTATCTGACTTACCCTGCCACCACAGTTAGTCTTCAGAAAAAGAAATAAACGGAAAAATAGAATGCAGAGAAAAGTTCAAAGATAAGATGAAAAAAGAGAACAGACACTACCTCTGCCGCAGAAGTTTAAAGGAGATTTAATTAAACACCAGTTTAAGATGCAACTCACATATATGAGTTTTTCTCTGTATCTGATGAGCAGGTTTCGGAGGATGCCAGCCTCATTGAGATCTCCTAATCGGATCATGTCCTCCACTCCATGAATGGAAGTGGGATGCATTGGCTTAATATTTGTGGCATTCTGAGGTGAGATCCAGTGTTCCTGTAGAGAGATACAAATAGTTCAAGGTTTGTCAGTTAACGCATAAATCTCATTGCTGAAGTTGCAGTTAGTAAATATAACAGATAAACACATTTTTCCAACGGTAGTTGGTAGTTGTAGTTGGTATTGAAAAGAAACAGAGAATGACCTGTGTTTGACATTGAGCAAAACAAAATAAATATAATAGTAAAATACAAAGAAATGAAAGATGAATATCTTACATTTCCTTCATCGTCCAACACCTGGATCTGTCCTGAGTCACATAGTTTGACCACTGCGCCAATTGGCACCTCGAACTCACGACCGCTCTTTGGGTCTAACCAGACATAGTCGCCCTAAAGAACAAACATAAATAAATTAAACACCAAAAAACAATTAGACCAACTACAGTCAACTTGCAGTTTGGTTAAGGGTAATTTAAGTCAAGTGGGTTAAGTTAAGTAATTAGGTGAATGTGACATGTAAACTTTACACAGAAAAAACAAGCTTCTTCGTATATCCATGACAAATAGTATTGGCTTTTGTTGAAAAGTAGCCATGCAAAAAAGCATGTAATATTTAATGATTCCATAACACACAGTTACACACTTACTGAATAAAAAGACCCCTATCAAACTAAGGATAAACAAGTCTTAATAACTAAATAAATAAAATAAATCTACCGGCAGCAGCGTGCTATGTTTCACCACAGTGTTGACATTTCGGAGAAGAGCCCATTTAGCCAGATCCTTCTCATAGAGTTCAACATAATCCCGACGCCTGTACATCTCTGAGCAGTAACAAAATCCAAATAGCAAATAGCTTCAGTTTGGTTTAAAAAACAAGACAAAAAACCTATGGATAACAGTGTCCTTTCCCGGAGCACTCAGATGAACTGTATCCTGACTATATCCAGACATCCATAAACATGATCTATGTCCATCTAGAAAATATAAAAATAAAAATGTTTCAAGCTGTAAAAAAGAAAATTCTTGCTCAAAAAGAAAAATATTTAAGGAGTTTAGGTTTTTCATCTGAAGTTTTTACGGGACGGTCTTTCTCTCCTGCATAGGTCTCTCATGTTATAAACCCAACCCCCTTCAAACTCATCTGTTGTCCATAGCAACAAGCTGCCACTTCCTCCACAGGAGTGTCCTTTGGTGTGGGATTTCCATGCACTTCAAATGTTAAGTGTTTTTCAAAATGATCAATTAAAGGATTAAACACAAGTAATATTGCAGTAATATAACCTCTGAATTTTATTAGATTATTAGATTAGATTTATAGATGTTTATTGTAAGGGTGTTACAATGTGTCAGCTGTTGAGTAGCAGTAAACATGGTATGTGTAGGCTGTGCTATTTTCAGTTTGAGTTACATATATCTCACTTTAATTAAGTAATTTCCTCACCTGGCAAACTGAGCCACAAGAACATTACACCCCTACGCACCTGTCTCACACACACACACACACACACACACACACACACACACACACACACACACACACACACACACACACACACACACAAACACAAAC
>KN510922.1:46295-72726 GCA_000787155.1 Scartelaos histophorus
CGCACGCACGCACGCACGCACGCACACACACACACACACACACACACACAGCCAGTGAGGGAAAAGGCTGGGCCAACCACAAACCATCAGAAGTGACTCACTGAATTATTTAAATCACTGGGATGTTTGGTGTCTGTTTTTATCTGCTGACTAAATTTGCACTTTTAGTGCAAATCTGCTGTACATTTTTGTTTCATGTGACATGAATAGAGGTTGCAGAATATATAATTTCTTTAGATTATTTACAAAAACATAAACATTTAACTTTGAAATTATGAGTTTTTGTTACATTTCAAGATATGAATTAAAAAAACTAACTGACAAAAGCTCAAACTCAGAATAATAAAAACAAAAATAATTATACATTAGTTCTTTTTTTAATATTTAAATGTTTTGATGATTAGGAATGACTTACTCTGGCATCAGTGACAAGAGGTGTCTTATTCAAGAACCAACTCTACCTCATACACTACTAATTATGTTAATTTAAATTACATAGATTAAGTGCAGTGATGTTTTCATGACCTCTTCTGAGTTTACTAAACAATGTCCGACATGAGCTGGTGTTCACTTACATTTACTGTTATGTCACTGTTCAGAACTCAGTTTACAACACAAGGGTCTATAAACAGACATCAAATATTTTACTTTTTTTAAACCAAAACCCACATTTTAAAGATATTCAATGTAAATTACTTGAGATGTAAAATTCAGTCACACTTTGTTATAGACAAGTTATCACTGTTATATCTCCAAAGCATCAAGCATCCATTTGACAACTGCAGTTACAACCATATACAGTCTATGGTTACATTATCCACGGGTAAACTGCTGTGTGTTTGAACTTCACGCGACTGTAAAATCAGGTACAAGGCTGCCCTCTACTGGTGTTTAGCACAACTTACACATTTTCATCTGCTGAGGTATTTGAGGTTAGAAAGCACTTTCACATTTCACAAATATTTCAGTATTTGTTAGCCCTTTGATCACATAATGATTAAAAGACACAACCAGGTTGGCTGATTTGCATTTAGATTCACAACTGAAAAATGATAAAGGTCACTGAACATATCAAACTTGTATCAGTCATTGCAGGAGCCACTTTAATGCTTCAGTGAACAATGAATGTTAACATTTAGTGGATTCGCCTCCTTTAACAAGGAACAAAACGAAACTGTACATCACAGCTACTGTTATTGAAACTTTGTCTGAAACTAAGTAACGCCTAGAATAAAATGTAGTAACACTCAGCATTAAAGATCACACTGAAGGTGCATTTTACCGTGACAAGAGTAGCAAATCTGGTGCTGAGGCGCCGCAAATTTGGATCCCATCCCTCGAGCAGCCAATCTGAGCCCCTTCTGTTTGTATTTACAGCCATTTAGGATTATAATAGACTCCAAGAGGAAGTCCAATTTACAACTATGTTTCAGTCATAAATATCCTACTGCAGCCTGTATCCAGCATGGTAATAAAAGATGTTATTAACACAATAAGAAAATGTATTATTTCACTGCCGTTAACTGTCTGACGCAAACATTTCTGGTGATGAGTTTGGGGTGTGCAGCCCAGAGAGAGCGGGAGAGGCATCAGCTGATCTGGGTTTTATTGGCTTGTCCCATTTTTCCCACTAAAGTGAGGGGGGAGCTGTCAGAACCCATTAGTTTATCAAAGGATGACAAGTTGAGCAAAACAAAATGATAAAAACAGCCAACACTGCAGCAGACTTGAGTACATATATATGTGTATATATATACATATATATATATATACAACCTTACAATCAGAATACTGATTGAATAAAAGAAAATAAAAGAATAACAATGGGATGTAATGCTCTATTTTGCATGAAAGGACAATAACAAAGAGGCATTCACAAACAAATAACATTGTGTTTTTACCTGCTGCAGAATGACCATGGTCCTGGGTTGGGTCACACTTACTACGGGACATCAGCAGTGTTCTGGACTCTGAAAACAAGAAAAAGGGAACATTAGATTTGAAATAAAACAATAAGAGACAATGTACACATATGTTGTACAAATGAGTATATGCATCAAACAAGAGACAGACACATACTAGTAACTGTTAGTGCTCTGGTGCATTTGAGCTGTTTCTGTGAGTTTTAATGGAATCCATACTAAGTGCCACAGGCTAAAATGCGGTGGGCTGACAACAAATGACAGTATAAAATCTATGGTAAATATATGAAAAAAGTGTAGTTTAGTGTGTGTATGTGTGTGTGTGTGTGTGTGTATGTGTGTGTGTGTGTGTGTGTGTGTGTGTGTGTGTGTGTGAATGTCAGCATAGCGAAAGTTCAAAAATGTAATGTTTTGAAGGTGTCAATTATCATATTGTGAGTAAGATAAACCTTTATTTGTCCCACAATGGGGAACTTTACTGTTATAAAATGATAAGGTCTTTGTTATAAATCTAAATCATTTTATACAGTGTTGTGTAATTTCACTTTTCTGGATTAGTCAGACTCAAAATTTGTTCCTACAAGTATATCTAAAACCATCAAAATAATTGAACAAATTGAAAATAATCATCATATCATGTAGTTTGGTGATTTTGCTGTGAATTAATTAATTAATTTCCTCCCTTTTAATGTTAAAAATGTCTGTCTACTATGTGTCTTGCGTCATGTGATCTTGTATGTGGAGGTGCTATAGTCGTTTTTCACCAGGATCAGATTTACATGGCTCAGCACAGCTTCAGGTGCTTTGTGCTTGTGTTTATGTGTATTAGTGATGATACATTATTCATTATACCTTTCATAAACTTATTTTAAGCCTTTGACTTTTTGACACTTGCCAAATACTTCACCTTTTTCAGAGGCTTAAAAATGTGACACATTTTTATGATGATACAACATATCTAAATGCATCTTGATTATAAATGTAAATAATACATTTTTAAGTGTTTGAACAGAATGCAATGCATAAATTGACATTGCCAATTAAAAAAAAACGTCCTAGTCATATTTGAACTTACTTTTGAACTTAAATCAAATGCAAATATAAGTATGTCCTGGCAGAACCTGTTGCTCTTAAATGTAGTACAAAAAAAGCCATACCCATATCAACTAAGTCACCCACAGTGTACCCATCAATATTTGATCACCTAATTACCCCAGCAGAGGTCTGGGACAAAGGTTGAGTAGCCATGCTCAGTTTCTATAACTGTGGGAACACATTTAGAAATAAGAAGAAAAGGAATGAAGATTTTAGAATTCTAGTGAGGTGTGACAACAGTGAACATAAGTGTTAAATGGCATCTTTGTTCAATTTACATTAGAGAAAGAATGCATATTATATTATACCCTGATGACAAAATAAATCTTAATGTCAGGTAACACATGTGAACTACATTAAGAACTGACAGATTTGTATCTCACTTAAAGACCCAGACATGCAAGTCTTCAAAGTAACATCTATTTTCAAACTGTCCTACTAATTAAATTAAACTGCAAATCAACAGTTACTTCACGTCACTGTTTCCAAACATTGATGCTACACATGCTCACTAAAGCTGATTAAACATCAGAGCCCATGCTGTGATAAGCCAATTACCTGACCTGTTGTCCTTTGTGTCTGATTTGAACTCCGATCCTCTTCTTCTCTTTATTTCTTAGTTCAGTTCCTCCGTGTTTCCTCCTTGTCACATTGTCAAACCAAGAATAGCAGCTTTTTCTAACAAGGTAAAGGTATAAAATGAATAATTTGCCCAATCTACAACTTCAGTCTTATGATCTTACTTCTATCTTGACTTCAGTATGTCCTTGTTCAGATTGGCAACACATATGGCTCTTCACTTCACATGTATCTCTCCTTATGTCTTTGCAGAGCTCACGTTATTGCATCTTCTCTTCTTGTAGGGTATGTAGTGAATGACTGTCTCTGTGCACGCTCCCTATTGGCATTAAATGTAGCACAACTGGCTGCTCATTCACTGATCCCTGCAGCAGAGAGGCTGACACACAAGGAGAGAGTCAGTGGGGGGTGATGAGGTACAACTCAGAGTAGCTTGTAATTAGAAGACACAAGATACATACCATGGGGTTGTGTTTCCAATCCTACATTTTGGATTTATATATATGTATGCGTGTGCGTGCGTGTAAGTCCCACAGATCCTGTGGGACTTTCAGATACAGACTGACAGAATGGTGATCGTGAACCAACCAAACATAGTGGTGGTCGATGAGCAACAGAACAAGGCCGTATGTGGACGTTAATACGGAAAAACAATAATATAAAACTTACAATGAAGAAAAACTACTGGGGGAAAATTAACAGAATTTTTTTTTTGCTTTTAACAATTTTTCCTCTGCAAAAAAATGCTTAAAACGAATGGAGGAAGAAAGTGACAGCATTAATTTTGTTTTTTGTACACATACAAACAAATTTCTGAAAATGAGACAAATGACATTTTTTTGGTTTACATTTTTTACTCAAATATATTGTAACAAGGCTACAAATAAAATATTATAATATAATAAATAATATACAAATGGAAATATTCATGTAATTAATAACAGACAGCTCCTCTGAGGGGCTTTCTCAACTGATGCACCCTTATCCAGCCTCTCATTTTACTATGTGTTTTTACACTTTAGCTTGTGTGTGTGTGTGTGTGTGTGTGTGTGTGTGAGTGTGCATGCGCGCGCGAACGTGCACGAGTGGACTCAGACATCAGTGAGAATGAGTTTGAACTGTCCTGATGTAACGATGAAAGACGTTCTGTGTTTCTGGTTATGTGAGGATGGGCAGCTGTGGGGATGGGCGAATGGAAATGTGTATTGCTTTTAATCACTGTAAATCACCTTGTGTTACATTTTTGTATGAAAAGCGCTTTATAAATAAAGTTTGATTTGATTTTAACATTTACAGAAGATAAGAATTTAAAACTGGAAAAAAATAACAAATTACAGTTTAGTGCTATATAAAACATCAGCATTATAATTTTGGTAAGACTGTTCTTCACATGTGTGAGTTCTGTTTGAGGCACTTATCCTCTTCACTTGGGCATCCTGCTCCTCTTTGTGCGATCTCAGAACAATCTCTTGGTTTGTGAAGCAATTTTGAGTTGCCACTGGGTTTTCATAGAAGCCCTCCTCACAAACAGAGGAAAGGGGGTCTGCGGAGTCAATCTGCATAGGCACTACATTGAACATTACAGAGCCAATGATGATGATGACCAGTGAGACCAAGTAAAGTCCAGAGAACTAAGGATAGAGACAAAGAAAACAAATATGTTAGAGTAATTGTAAATTGCTTCCTAACCAAAAAAAAAAAAGCTGTAGTATTGTTAATAAATGTACATGTACAATTGTTTTGTGTTACTAAGAAATTGTGAAAGGAGTTTAATGGCTCCAACATCAAGCTAGGGCATGTTGACCTGTAATTTGTCCAAGGACACTACTTTACAGTGCCATAATTAATAGATGGGTTGCAATTGTGTACAATGGCCAGTGTACATTTATGTTACAAACTACTGATGTACCGTGTAATGGAAGAGGAAAATCCCAAAGAAGAGGCTGAACAGGTCTGCAGTCATTAAAGACAGATTCACTGAAGTGGCACTGCTCAGCTTTATCACGATGGGCATACAGCTGTAGAGTGTGTACAGGCACAGGGCAAAGCCACAAAACAACAACCCTGTGAAATTACACATCATTTCATTTAAATGGAATAAACTACTACAAAGCATGACCAAACTACTGTAATGAAGAATTTGAAAAAGGTATAAAAAAAGGTATAGCGATACTAAAAGCAGTGCTAGTGACAGGTTTCTAAAAGGCAAACTATGACACACAAAAATAAAAAATAAAATAAACTGACCAATTTTCCAGTTCCACTGGATGGCACTAATTTCATTACGCTCCAGAATCAACCTTAAACACAAGAAAAATGACATTAACAATAATATCAATAACGTCTTCTATCAAATGTTACATAATTATTCACCAGTGGTCTAAATATAATGATGTGATAATAATATTCAGCACTAACATCTGAATGGTGCTGATGATGGTACCGAACAGGCCGACCATGCCCAGAAACTCTTGTCTGGTCAGGTTCCTCACAGTGTACTCCTGACACACATTTGAGATTGCATACAGCGATGCACTGAGCAAGACCAGCCCATCGCCTAAAAGGATGTTTGCAGCTAAGGGCAAAAAGACAAATGATAAAATGCTACACCAAAAGAACAAATATTCATCAAAAGTGGAAGAAATAAACGTACTGGAGCCCTGGTCTCGTCCAGATAGTAGGTCGGCTCCCACCATGGCTCCAACTCCAAGCACACAGATGCACACAGCAGTATAGTGCAATGGCCTAAAACGGGTCTTCAGAATCCACCAGGACAAGACCATGAGGACTGGGACCACAAAGCAGTCCAGCAGCTGGATCAATAAGGAAATGCACATATAGTAAGTCTGTAAACTAAAGCACTAAACTAAAGAATAGCATACTGCTTCATGGCACTTACTTGAACACTGGTGAGGGTGGTGTACTGGTAAGCTTTCACCACAGTGTAGTTGGCCTCCACATCCACCAGAGCCAGCAGGATATACTTCCACCACTTACTTTTGAGAATCTGTAAAATATTTTCATCCCCTGTGTTTTAAAGGGGAACACCCTGAACATCAGTGCTCAAATTCAATTTAGACTTCATATGGTTTAGCTAAGAGCTAAAGATTATTTGAGGTGCCTGTATTGCCTACATGAGTCATAATTGCAAGAAGCCCTCCAACGTTTGGTAATGCTAGTACACAGTGTACCATGTGATATTATATATATGTGACTAGTATTCTATTTTGTACCTTGTCTGCAGACCAATATTGGAGTGTAGGTGACACACAACAATACATAGTTTAGGAAACTTTGTAGCATTGGAGTGTTCACATGGAAGTCCGTGGCCAGGTACTGTGATGTGATCGCTGTGCCACAGATGAGTGCAGCCAGACCCTGCCCCATGGCTAAAGTTTTGGCCAACTGCCTGCATAAAAGATCAAAACAATGGCAAACGACACTGAAGATTAAAGAGCCCACATTATGCTATTTTCTGATCCATGTTCTAATGTTGTTTCATCATCAAAAACATAGTTGAAGTTTTATTTTGTTTCATTCATGCATGGTTAACACACATATCCATTATATTTAGGTTGATTTAGGCTGTCAGATTGAAAACGATTGAAAACCAGAATCATCTAAAACTAAAGGTTAAATGTACCTGTTTACTTGAAAACTATGACTACTTGAGATCACAAGGTGGAACAGAGCATTTTGAGTTTTGGTGATGTAGACAGACTAGAAAGTAACAGGAGTTTATTTTGTGTAATATAGAGCCTTTACAAAACAATAGAAAACAGGATTACTTTTCTACATACCAGGTAAAAAGATGAAGCAGGCTGAACTTCCACATTGTCTTCAAGAAGGAGTCGCAATTTTTGTCAGAATCCATGTCCCTAAATACCTCCTGAGACTGTTGAGTAGCCATGATTCATTTGCACAACATAGAAATGATCGCACTCACTTACTGCTTAAGCTTCAAGATGTGTTCACGGCTTCAAAGCTGAATGATTAACCTACTCAGAGGGCAAAGATGACTTACCTTAATTTACATGTGAATGGCAGAAGAAGACCAACTGTATTAATATGATGTCCCAGTAATCAGAGTCATGGGACACTAATCACATTTTCTTTGGTTGCTACTGTGCTATTATCAAAGCTGAGGGCAGAGGCAATATTGTCATCATTAAAAAATATATATATATTTTTGATTTTTTCTAACCAAAAGGCCACATTTTAGTAAGTTACATGCTCAACGTAATAGGGTATCAAATACATACCAGCTCTCGGCTTAAGTAAGGCTATGACTATTCAAGTTTAATTTAGCATGATTTTGATAAATTAAACATTAGCCAACATTAAATATTACATAAAACACATTGCAAGCTAGTCTATTGCTTTTGCACAGCTTATGTTGAGGTCGATTTGGGAGACTGCCCTGCTGTTAGACCGATTAAAATAGACCTAACAATGCTAATAAAATTTAATAACACATAATAAGTAAGTCATTTACAAGAAACTTTAACATTTGAGTCAGTGTTAACCATTACCTCATTGAGGGCCATCTGAAGGAACTGATCTCGCGAGATTTTGCGAGATGATAAGTTGCAGAAACATGGCGTCGTCTAATTTGTTAAAGGTAGGAAGATTTTAAAAATATCTTATGCGGAGTGTTTCGAGCGGCTCGTAACACTTCATCTTAATATGCTACATTAAACGTGAATTATCATAGTATATCAAGCATACACGCTTATAACACAAAATGTAGCTAAGAAAGAAACATGTACGTAAAGCTGCCTGTCATTGTCATTTCTGGAATCCAATGCATGAGTTTGTTTTTCTTTTCCTCTGAGCATTTTCTGCCCTGCTTAATTAAAACCTTTACACAGCGTAGGACCTGTAATAAATAGAATTAAACATTATGCAGCTCTATGTCAAATCAACAGCGCGCATGTCTATGTAAAGCTCAGTTATCTATAGCAGCAGCACCACTACTGTTTTCACAATGAGATAAACCTTTACAATGCACATTTTATATATTTTCTGGACTGTGGTTACTATCATGACTATGTTGAAAATTATATAGATGTACTTTTAAAATGAACAACACAGCTTGTATTTGGCTAAAACGCACAATTTAAGATAGAAGTAGAGCTTTAATTCCTTATTTTCTTTGTGCCTTTTCCAGAACAAGGGGTCCCTACAGTTTGAAGATAAGTGGGAGTTGATGAGACCTATTGTTCTTAAACTTCTCAGACAGGAGCCAGTCACAAAGCAGCAGTGGTTTGACTTGTTCTCGTAAGTACAATTTTTACCCCCACCGAATAACCACGTACTAAATAACAGTATTCACTGAAAAAATATAAAATGAATCAATTGGTCTTGCAGTCTTATGATTGTATTTTTGTAATTTTCAAATACAATATTTTACTTTCATTAAATGTGCTATAAATACAATTATTATGAGCTTAATTAATGAACAAATGAATTAAAGGACTACCATGTATCCTAAAAATGTACTAACTGTATTTTTATAACTATTTGCTTATTTCAGGGATGTTCACGCTGTTTGCTTGTGGGATGACAAAGGGCCCGCTAAAATTCACCAGGCCCTTAAAGAAGACATATTAGACTTCATCAAACAAGCACAGGCTGTAAGTAGAGAAAAATCAGTATTAATTGTTGTGCAATCATAACAATTGAACATGCTACTTTTGTTTTTAAGCGGGTTTTGAGCCACCAGGACGATACAGCACTTCTAAAGGCCTACATTGTTGAGTGGAGAAAGTTTTTTACTCAGTGTGACATCCTGCCTAAACCTTTCTGTCAACTGGAGATCACGCTAATGGGAAAACAGGGTAGCAACAAGAAATCCAATATGGAGGACAGTATAGTACGTAAGGTAAGAGGACATAAGACAAAAGATATCAAATATAATGAAAAGAAAATCTAATATACAAATAGTTTTACAGTAGTATGTCAGCCATTTAAAAATTCAAAACAAAAAACATTAGATGCATTTAGTTTGAAATGCAAGTATGCAATCAATAATAGACATGCATTCATTTTCTTTGTTTTACAGTTAATGTTGGACACCTGGAATGAATCAATATTTTCAAACATAAAGAGTCGGCTGCAGGACAGTGCCATGAAACTAGTACATGCTGAGAGGCTGGGCGAGGCCTTTGACTCCCAGCTAGTTATAGGAGTCCGTGAGTCATATGGTAAGGGATAAATTAAACATATTAGTCTGTTTAAGAAAAAAAATCTTGTATGCCACAGTTCATAATTATTGGCTAATTTATGGCTAATGATGTCATAACATCACCTTCATGTCTCTGTTTAGTAAACCTATGTTCGAATCCAGAGGACAAGCTGCAGATTTACAGGGACAATTTTGAAAAGGCCTATCTGGATTCAACAGAGAGGTTTTACCGCACACAAGCCCCCTCATATCTGCAACAGAACGGTGTCCAAAACTACATGAAATATGTAAGGAAGCATTCATCCATTTGATTTTATTGTGGTCTGCATTTTATGTACATTGTGTTGTATGCTTTGACTACCAAATGTGTTTTTTAATTTCCTACAAGAAAACATTGACATAGTGTCATGTTTTGTTTTGTCTTTTACAGGCAGATGCAAAGTTAAGAGAAGAGGAGAAGAGAGCACTTAGATATCTAGAGACACGACGTGAATGTAACTCTGTTCAAGGAGTATGTTTCTTACTTTCAAAATATGAATTTACTTACTTACAAAACATGTTATTAATAAGTTTTTGTTGTGGCTAGCTTATGGAATGTTGTGTGAATGCACTTGTCACTTTGTTCAAAGAGACAATCCTCGCTGACTGCCCAGGAATGATCAAACACAATGAGACAGACAGTGAGTCATGTTATTCTAAGAAACATGTTTTATTTATTTCCAAATCCTTTGTATAACCTTTGTGTTCTATTTTTTTGTCCAACAGAGCTGCAGCTTATGTTTTCTTTGATGGACAAAGTGCCCAATGGGATTGAGCCCATGCTGAAGGATCTTGAAGAGCACATTATCAGTGCTGGCTTAGCTGATATGGTGGCTGCTGCTGAGACTATCACTACTGTATGGACCCTAAACTTGTAACGCCAACAATAACACATGAAGACAAAACTAGTTTTCCTATGTCTCTCACATCCTTGTGTGTTTTTTATACAGGACTCAGAAAAATATGTTGAGCAGTTGCTGAGTTTATTTAACTGCTTTAGTAAACTGGTTAAGGAAGCCTTTCAGGACGATCCACGGTTTCTCACAGCCAGGGATAAAGTTAGTTATAATCCTTCAGTTTAATATGTGTAATATGAAATTGTTGGACGCATTTATTTTATTTAAATAGTATGTTTATTTTTACAGGCTTACAAAGCTGTTGTTAATGATGCTACAATCTTCAAACTGGAGTTACCAATGAAGCAGAAGGGGTAAGTGAACTATGTATGTATAGGATTGTAGGTGTTGGTAGGTGGTAATCTTGATTAATAATGAATGTATTTTCCTTTTTCTAAACTTAGTGTAGGAACAAAGACACAACCTGAATCTAAGTGCCCCGAGCTGCTGGCAAACTACTGTGACATGCTTCTGAGGAAAACGCCACTCAGTAAGAAGCTCACCTCAGAGGAGATTGAGCTTAAACTTAAGGAAGTGGTGTGTGATGCTCTCTGCTGTCAAAGTCAGTACATGTACTAATACTATTCATGCTTTAATTTCACTCAATATTTTTACTATTGCAGCTCTTGGTGTTAAAGTATGTCCAGAACAAAGATGTGTTCATGCGGTACCACAAAGCTCACCTCACGAGGCGTCTGATTCTTGATATTTCTGCAGATAGTGAGATTGAAGAAAACATGGTAGAGTGGCTAAGGGTAAGATACACATTGGGACTGGCATTTCATACCAACTTTTAAATAATCTAGATTGTGGGATATATTGCAATCTGGCTGTCTGTGTGTCATTGTACATTTACAGGAAGTTGGGATGCCTGCTGACTACGTGAATAAACTAGCACGAATGTTTCAAGATATTAAAGTATCTGAGGATCTGAACCAGGTCTTCAAAGAAGTGCACAAACACAACAAGCTTGCACTACCAGGTAGATAAGTCATAAATCAGTCGATTAGATTAACAAGAGTATTGATGTTACCAGTATGCATTAAATGTAGGCTAGCCATAACAGTTAAAGGTGTAAGTAACTTTTCTGGAGATTCTGCAACCTGCTTTTCTAAATGGAAATATCTGGTACCTGGTATGTTTCTCTATTGTTCAGAAATAACATGTATCTAGATTAATGTTATACTATGGGATACTCCATAGCATCTCTATGGAAGCAATCGGGGTTGGCCTCCCACCAGAAAGGTTACATAGGATATCTTTTAAAAGCAGTAACAGGTGTCACAAGAGGAAGATGTTTGAAAGGAACTGTGGTCTACTCTTTGCAGCGGATAGTGTGAACATTAAGATCCTGAATGCTGGAGCTTGGTCCCGGAGCAGTGAGAAAGTTTTTGTCTCGTTACCGACTGAGCTGGAAGACCTGATTCCCGAAGTGGAGGATTTCTATAAGAAGAACCACAGTGGTCGCAAACTCCACTGGCATCACCTTATGTCCAATGGGATTGTGAGTACACAGGAAAACAGTTGTTTCTAGAGTTCTTTCAGAATGACTTATGTGTTGTATGTTTGTCTGTCATAGATTACTTTTAAAAATGAGGTGGGTCAGTATGATTTGGAGGTGACCACGTTTCAATTGGCAGTGTTGTTTGCCTGGAACCAGCGGCCTAGAGAGAGGATCAGCTTTGAGAACCTCAAATTGGCCACAGAGCTTCCTGATGCAGAGCTACGTCGCACACTTTGGGTTAGAAAAATATTGTAGAACATTTATTCCCAGTTTAGGTTATGAACACTATCTTTGTTAAATATTTGTTTGTTTTTTTCTGTAGTCCCTGGTCTCTTTCCCCAAACTGAAGAGACAAGTTCTGTCTTACGATCCACTAGTTAACTCACCCAAAGACTTCACAGATGCCACGATATTTTATGTTAATCAAGATTTTTCTCTCATGTAAGTTGGATGTCTTGGATTATAATATAATGCTTTGTGAAATGTATTAAAATGAGAAAGCACAACGTTTTTAAACTTTACAGAAAAAACAACAAAGTCCAGAAGCGAGGGAAAATAAATCTTATTGGCCGACTCCAACTCACAACGGAGAGAATGAGAGAAGAAGAAAATGAGGGAATTGTTCAGCTCAGAATCCTTCGAACTCAAGTACATACTGCTCTCTAGGAAGTTGGGCTTACTACATTTACAGTTTGTGGGTGGAACTCATAATGTTTTTTTTGTTTAGGAGGCCATAATTCAAATAATGAAGATGAGAAAGAGAATCAGTAATGCACAGCTGCAGACGGAGTTAGTGGAGATCCTGAAAAATATGTTTCTACCTCAGAAGAAGATGATCAAGGAGCAGATTGAATGGCTCATTGAGCACAAGTACATTAAGAGAGACGAGTCAGACCTTAACACCTTCATTTACATGGCCTGAGCAAAAGCCACTTCTCAAACAAGAGGAAAAAGGTACAATGAGAAACACCGCTGAGGATCTGCAATATTTGAAGGATTGAGCCTTCCCATAAACGAAGTGGGTGCATTTGTGTTGCGCTTTTCTGGTGTCAGCACTATTTTGAGGCACGAGTTTGTAGATGTCTTAGTCTCTGCTGCCATCTGGTGTGAATGCCACACTACTACACAGATGCCTGTAGATGGTCAGAGAAAATTATATGTACTTCCTGCCTTATGTTAGAATACAGGAGGACAGCAGTTATGACGATAAAAAAAAATCTGATGTGCTTTTAATGCTTTGCTTTCACAATGCCAGAGTTGCCATCATTTTGATGTGTTTCAAAACTGAAAAGCAAAAACCTGCTGTTGGAGATAATGAGGAGGATGAGGAGGAAAGAGGCACATATGGAGGGAGTATTGAAACCAGTATTTTGCCAAATCGTGTGTGAGTGTCTGTGTGCATGGTGTGGGTCTGTTTTTTTAGTCGTGTGAGTGTTCTTTCAAAAGCATGCTGCTCTACATAGTTTATTCTGTTTGTGGTGAAGGATCTGACTGTCACGGAGGTGTTTGAAAAAAACAGACCAGGTCTTATACACATAACTACACTTGAATAATGCATAAACAAATATTTTAATGTTGTAATTTTTGTCTGTATCTTATGACTTAAAAAGTCCCTGCAAAATTATTCAATGTTGAAGTGGTGTACTACTAACTTATATGCATCACTGAAGGTCTAAGGTTCATCAGAATTTAGGAATAAGAAAACTGCATTTTATTTCACTTAAATATGTAATTTTCCATATCGAGACCTTTGCTATAACTTTGATATGACTATGGCAGTCATCAAACCTGTCTGTGCATTTCGTAATATTTTATTTGGTTTCTATCAAGTAAAAGGGCTCACTGACGCAAACAATTACAATTTTATTTGATCGCTTATGAAAAAATTTGATTGGATCCAGTAGATATACATTTAACATATTTTGCCTATTATATTTTCATTGTGAATGCTATTTACCATTTTAGAATATGTTTTACTGTAAACCAGGTTTATAGTCAATTAGAAAGACCACAGACATGTCCCCATCGCAATACAAGTGCACATTAAAGTCATGGGAATAACAATGTTGCAAAACGAGGACAGGAGGATGTTTACAAATGTAGAATGTGTAGACCTGCCCTTTGTGTAATGACTGATTCAGTGTCTGAGCCACTTCTCCATGAGGTCACTAAAATAGGTGTTAACCTGGTTTAATTGAAAGACCTTATTAATAAACAGCTGTGAACACTATTTGTTTTAAGCCATGTTCAACAGTAATCGTTGGTAAATGTTTTTTCAGTCAGCTGAAAGTCCTTTCTATTGCTGGCATTTTATATTGGTCTGAGTGCAAAGCTTTTCATCCTCCACTAGGGGGTGGCCTGCAGATGAGCGCACACTCACCTAGAGCCTTTAGTCAGGACTAAACTTGAACTAAATAAAAGCCCTAAGCCTGAACGTTTGCTACAAAATACTGTTTTTAGATGGACAGTCTCTGTCCCCAATATAAAAAAATAAACTATTTATTTCATACAGAATAAAAGACACCATAAAATCTCTTGTTTGTCTTTATTGCTAAATGACATTTTTGCACTGTCTAAAATGAACACATGCAACTTAATCATTAGTGCTCAAGTAAAAACTTTATTAACAAAACAGAAGCTCAAGCCAACTTCTACAGCATGTCTAGATAAGTCAACTTCTAAAAGTGCCACAAGAATAATATCCATCATAGTTGCAGTTAAATATTAAATAACACAGCCATTCAAATATATAGTATTACATATAGTATTTACTATAGACCTTTGTTATATGGACAGCATCTACATTAGAGGGCCCGGTTATGCTCAGACTTTAGCACTGTAGTTTCAATCATAACGCTCAGAGCAATAATGGAAATAACATCGATTGTATCACTGATGGACTACATACAAATAAAAACAATAGCATCAGACTATTGGAAAGGTTTTGGGGTACTATATTTCAGTTCAGTCCTGCCTCTCAAACAAGCATGCATTCAGATTACATATGGTTGTTATGCCATAAATGTCTATCCTTTTTTACTCATGTTTTCATGGTTTTAGTACAGTGATCAACTTAACATAGGAATACGTAACATAATAAGAAATTTTGCAGTGTACATTCAAAACAGTTCATAATAAGTATGAACACTTAAAATGACAATCACATGTCGCTTAAAACAGAAGTCCAATTAAAGGGATGTTAAATTAGTTCGGGATAGGCACAGGTGGAATGTACATTACAGACTGAAAGGTGTAGGAACATTCAAGGACATAGTTTTAAACTAATAACACTCTTTTTAACCATCACCAGCACACTGTGTCTGAATCAATATTTTCCGTATATGATCATGTGCATAAGGACAGCACTGTATACTGCTGAAGCATTTAACATCCAAGCAATGCAAATTTGTCAAGTATGCTCTATCAGGCCAGGCCATCCAAGCTAATGCGAGTTACTATAGGCACAGTGGAGAGCTCCATTGATCTGGAGGCTGATACAGTGATAGGAGGAGAAGTAGGGGAGAGCTTCAATCTAAGCCACCACCCACTGGAGGATGCTGGTGTCTTTCCCGCCAGTGGAAATGAGGTGACTGTTGTCATGCAGGAAGGCAACATTGGTCACATGACTGCTGTGGCCACTGTACTCGTGGCTGGGAGCCTGAAGAGGTGAAAAGGGAGAAATGAGTCTCTGCTGGAAATATAACATACTAGAACAATAGAAGAACTGACCCTTGGATGTGAACAGGGGAAGGAGAACAAGTGCACTTTGCCAAAATCATCGGCAGAAGCCAGCAAAGATCTATCATGTGACCGACAGGAAGCATTGATGTCAGTGCCATCTGCACCATCAGGCCAAATACCTGATCAAAACAATACATAAAAAACAATGTCATTCTAAAAACATGTTTTGATGTGCTGAGCATTTATTTGCAGTTAGGTCATGACTAAATTTAAGAAATATTACCGAAGGTATTGAAGCTCAGAGTGCAGGTGGATGTGGCCCACTGTAGGTTACGCACAGTATCCATGTTGGTCACATGTCTTCCAGTGGGGGCTTCCCCTGATTTTAAAATAAAGAGCAAGTTGTGTGTGTGTTATAGAAATGTACAAAATGTGCTGTTATGAGACTTACAGAAGAGGATCTCATAGTCCCCTGAGTTGGTGACCAAGTACTGACTGTCTGTTGACCAGTCCAGGTGAGTTACAAAACTGGAATGACCCTGAGACACAAAAACATTAATGATATGGCTACTGTTAAACACCATTATGTGTCACGGCTATTATATTTTTGTTTGACACATACAGTGCATTTACCAACACGATTGTACTTCCTGCCATCCTCTGTCACCGTGTAGATGTAAACAAAGTTGTCATGGGAGCCGATGGCCAAAAAGTTTCCATCTAAGAACAAAGAGGTTAGGCTGAATACCTTAACTGAATGAAAACTAATAGTGTGCATGCAGTTTGAACAACAAGGATTACCTGGAGAATACTTGACATTCGAGATGATCTCATTACCGTCTGTGTGCATCGAGACAAGATCTCGGGTGTCAGTGTCCAGCACCAACCACCTTCATTGAAAGGGAGAAGTTATGTTTTTGCTATTCGTGGGATAATTTGAATGCAAACTACCATTTATTCATTGGTTTCAAAATTATGTACGATAAGGACGGTAGCCATAATCATTAACAATTTAAAACTAAATAGGTATCATGCTTAAAATCGTCACATATAACAGGAAGCCGAAAAAGGAATATCGTGCACATATGTACATGTTGTATTACCTTCCAGACATGGTCCCCACAGCCACAACAGCCCCACTGGGGTGAAAGCCTGCAGCGCGTCCTTGATCCTATTGTGTTGAAAATATAATGTTTGTTACCATGTAAAGAAACACAACACCACCACTCTTGAGCTAGCTAACCTCAATGGTTTTGCTCCAGATGGGCTGGTGAGTGTTGGTGTCCCACAGGTGGACGTGTTTGTCCTGGGAGCAGGTCACAAACTGCTCCATAGAGGGGTGGACATCCAGACCCCACAGCTCATCAGTGTGACCCTGTGAACCACCATAAGCTCTGGTTAGTCTACTGTAATAGCGTATAATCCCTATATACCAGAGGTTTTGGTGCTGCAAAAGTACCTGTACAATTGGAGTTAATGTGTCAGGGAAAGCAGCTCTGATAATGGCATTTTTGGTGGTGCCAACAAAGAGCTCCCCTTGTTTTCCTTCAGCAACTGCTCGGACCGGGCCGAATGCTTCACCCACCTGCTCCAAAGACATTGTATTGGTAAAAGTGTTGTTTTGAGTACCACCACTGAGTATTATGTGCTAGTTGTATCTTGCCTCCATTTCAGACTGTTTTGTGTAGTCACGATCCCACAGAACCACCTTGCGGTCCTTCCCTCCCCCAGACACTAGAGTACCATCCTTCAGCACACATACAGAGAAGATGCCCCCCTCATGGGCTCCAGACACCACCTGGCTGATGCGGTTACCTCCTAAAAAATAACCATATATAATATTAAGTACAAGCTCAAACATTTATTGTAGATAACTGTATTTTTGAATTATTTTGTAATTTTATACAGTTCTACCTTTAGCCCAGATGTAAATGTTTCCACTGGAGTCTCCTGTTATGGCATCTCCATTCTCAGCAAATGCCACACAAAGTATGTACTTTGGTTTATCATGTTTCTACAAAATAAAAAAGATATTGATATTAAAAGACATTTTATGAGTGTTATTTAGTGCATGATGATTTTTATATCATCAACTGATGTTTGTGCTTGCCTCAAACAGCCCTTGTCTTTTAGTGAGAGTGGTGCCCTCCATGGTCCAAAAGTTGATGTGAGATTTCCCACACGTGACAATCAAATTGGCGTCCATTGGATGAAATAAAGCTCCCAGTACCGAATCATTGGAACACTGAAGAAAATTACACAAAGATACAATTTCAAAATAGAGCAATGACAAACCCTAGAATATTAGTATTTTTAAACCAACTGTGTTTACCTTGACATCAGCCAACTGCTTCTCTTTCTGCCAATTCCAGACTGACAGAATGTGATCGTTGGCATCATCCACAGCACACAAGAAAGCACCACCGTTCTGAAAAAAGCAAACAGCGCAAAAGGTACTATCAAGACCACCACCCAAAAGTTAAAGCAAAAACAAATGACTGATCTTGCTTACTGATTTGGAGAAAGCCACACAGGTGACAGCACGGTCAAAAACTCCCATCCCGAGAACATGCAGCGTGTTGAGGCTCACAGAGTCCCACACACGAACATGAGGTGCAAGAGACTACACAAAAACATGT
Organism: Scartelaos histophorus; assembly: GCA_000787155.1. Lineage (NCBI taxonomy): Eukaryota > Metazoa > Chordata > Actinopteri > Gobiiformes > Gobiidae > Scartelaos > Scartelaos histophorus. The sequence goes on from KN510922.1 coordinate 64,838, forward strand.
TACAGCATCTATTTAGAATAAGTACATAATTAAATATTTTACTTTTAATAAATATGGTATACATGCATTTTAAAATATACTTTGTGTTGTATTGTATTTTATAGTATTAGAAATGATAAGCTAACAAGTAAACCGTTTAACAAATGCCAAATATATTGTCCATTTGAATTCACCTTTCCATCTTTAGTGTTTCCAGCCACTTGTCCTGTTGCTATGGTTACCATATCAGGATGCACGCTTAAGCTGAAAGAAGACAAACATAGAGGACAAACATCATAACAATAATGAGACATACTCTCCTATGTCAGTGGAGAAAAAATACTGTTACATTATTATCCCATTAGCAAAATATTCCACATTCTGTCTGCCTTAATGTGCCGCTATAATGGCCATAATGGCTTACTATGTAACAGTTAAATCACACATAATGCAGAGTAAGATATGGGACAATTCATTATACATCCATAAAACCTTTCAATGAGTTTAATCACCATTTGACATCGTCATTGTGCCCCAAGTAATGCCTCTGCTGTTGCTCCTCAGTGTTGTACAGCACCACAACTGAAGCATTGAAGTAGACAATCTCTCCAGTTGGCAGCAAGTACAAGTTTGATCGGCAATCACGGCCCCGATAGCCATAACTGCTCCATGATTAAGGAAAAATGTCCCTGGTGAATTTGGAATAATATAGCGTATGTTCTTATTATAACAAGTTATGTATTATGAACTCCTTCGATGGTACAATTATGCAAAAAGTAACAAAATATATAACAATATAACTTCCTCTGACTGAAGGATACACCCACTGCAGTTTGAGTTTGCGATCAGGCAGAGCCACCTTATGGTCCAGACTGTAGCTCTCCTTCTGATCATCAGGGATGTGCATGGTGACAGGGCGGCCTCGTAAGAACATCCGCACATAGCCATCCTCTAGTGAAAGACAAAACAGCAACATGTGATTCCTTTTCTTTCCTTTCATGACAGCTAAATATTAGGTCAACAATAAGCATTTTCATAGATGCAATAAGTTCTACTGAATGTTACATTGCAGTAAGGTTGTCACTTGAGATATTCTTTCACCATAAAAAATAGGGATTGGAATAGATCATACCTGCATTAAAAGTGCATTCTTTGGATTTGCTGAAAGAAAAAAAATAGAATTATATAATTAACTTATATAATAATTTATGATCAAAGATGTAACATGCATAATAGCAAACATAATCACCATGTTATGAGCCAGTCTCAATACAGAAGAGCACACATTTGAAACATCAGATAAACTGTCTGGGCTGTCACTCTGACTGCACTCACTCAGGCATAGATCAACAGACCACGTCAGTCATAATAAAGTGAGATAAAGCAATATACTAAGCAATATACTGGCTTTTCTCTCACATACTCATAATGAGTTGTCCTGAGCAAATATTTCCCCACAAGATATAATTTTAGGCTACACAATCAGGCAATCTTGAGTAGTCGCATGTGTCACAAATGAAAAAGCAAAAAAAGGTAAAAATGTAAATTCAACTGTAGATAAACTGTACTAAAAACATTCAGTGTTAAGAAACAAGATGAGCAAGTGTCCACTCTTTATTGCTTACTTTGCAGATAGAATTAGCGGAGAAAAAATTACATACATTTCATTGATAGACCTTCTGAGACTGGTATTTCTGTGTACAATATCCAGAATACAAGAATAATATCAAGATTAACTGAACATTTGAGCTTTCTCTGAGGTGAGGACCTGCCAGACCCGTGTGCCTGAAGACATCATACTGGGTGTGGTCCCTTTGAAGTGACCACATAAAAGCCTGTTTGTGCCAGAGATTACAGCATGTGTGGTTGTCTGCCAGCCTGAGGAGATGTGGTAGTTTCACATTCAGTAATTAGAGCAATGCATGCTGGGAAATTGGCACAAGGAAGGAGAGCCCCAGTAGTGTGTAGTTGATAGCAATGCGGCTGGAGGCCCCGTCTCCGGGTTTCAGGAGGGAATGCACAAACAAGGCATTCATTAACATGGAGCCAGACCAGAGATATTTTACTTACACTCAGAAAACCACTTCAACAAATGTTAAACTGCAAAAGTCATAGGAACAATGGGTTGGAGATTTTATTGGCATTAGGACCTGGCTCCTCTGCAGCAGGGGAGGTCCTAAGCCTGGGTCGACAGGGAAGCTGCCCGGGGCAGCATTTCATGGGGGCAGCATGAGTGCTAGAAAAAAAAATATATCGCAATGGCGCACTACCAAGATGTTCAGATGTTCAGCGCACACATCAATGTCTTTGCGGCGCACTTAGGTGAGCTCATCGCAGGCACCAACCACCCTCCCACCCTTGAATTGCTATTTTCCTGGGGGGTAGGACCGCCACTGCTTTGAAGAGAGAATTAGACTTTTCCTTTCCTGCAGATGAGGCTCCCAAGAGCTTCCACATATTGGCACCACTAATAGGCAGCTCAAAGGGAGTCATGAACTGTCAGACTGTGGTCAATGCACTTTAGGAATAAGCAGAAATACCTGAGTCTGCATTTCTGTACTGGTACTGTACTGTATTTCTGTACTGATCAAAATGTTAGTATTACTTGGTAGTATGTTTTTTTTGTTGTTGTTTTTTTAAGTTCAAGTGTCTGAACGTTCTACTATGCTTTAATGGTTAGACTGTAAACCAAAGCAATTTCCAAGTGCTGGGCCCATGTCCAGATGCATAATGAATGAAGTGAATGGGAAAAGACCATCTCTAAACTAATCCATTATGGCCTACAGTACATGAGAACAGAAAAGCTCATCACCATGCAAAATTAAATGAACCTTAAAACTAACATAACCGCTTGATTTCTGTGTTGCTAAGCAGACATGAATGAGTTAAACTGGGGCTCTGCAGTCTGGAACAAGCCAGTCATGTTTGATGCATGTAAAGCAGGCGTCTGATCAATGTTATTGTTACTGCACAGTAAGCAGAACAGCCAACAGCCTCCCGTAAGCCCTCCACAAAGAGAAAGAAAAGAAAAAAAAATAAAGGAATTAAAGCTTAAATTCAAGCATTTTAGCATCTTCTCAATATATTTGTTTAATTTTGTGAAGCTTAACTAAACATATCTGACACAATAATGATCACTTTAGATGCTCATGTTTGGCACAACAATTAAGTAAGCAAAACTGACAATCGGCATTCTAAATTAGGGTTAAGTAACACCTCACAAGTTAAACAATGTTATTTATTTTCCACTTTTGAGACATAAAAGGCAGCAATGACTTGTACATGTATTAATTCTATTGAAGACATTTTAAAAAATTCTTTTATTGAATCTAAAAGATCAGAATGTGCTGGTTTCTATGTTCATGTCACTATGCTAGTGCCCCTCCCCATTGCCCTGCAGCCTGTGACCACTGCATCAAACCTCACGTGTGACAAAAGGCCACTTCTTCAGATATACAAAATTCAAACTTTTACAATGGGATAGGCTACTTTTACAACAAATTAAACCATCTTGTGATAAAATGTTTAGATTGTCATTGTCCTGATTGAAATGAATGAAACAACAAAGAGCCTACTTGAAATGATGTTACAAATACTGTCTGTCTATTTAGCAAAACCAAACATAGATCACAACTTAGCAAAGTTATTTCCAGTATTAGCTACCATCAGCTCACACTACAGCCTTAGTATAGTGTTCAAGAACATTATGGTGAAGTTGCATTTACCTGGAGGACTTCTTCATGACTGCAAGTTTCCGCTATATGAATTACTGTGTCAGAGCTGTTCCTCTTCTGAGTAACACACAACAACCTACTTCCCTTCATGGGCCAACTTTTAGCTCTGCCTGAGAATGACTACAGCCAATCAAAATGCACTTCCTCTTGAAGACCAGCCCCTCTGACAAAAGCACCACCCCCTCTCCACTGTTTGCATAAGTAATACTGCCCACATTAGAAGCTTACAGCAGCAGCAGAGGAGTATGTAAACATAAAATGGACTTGACTTGTATGAAGTTAAAGGTGCAAAATGTAACTTTTCTGGTGGGAAGTTTGTACTTGCTTGTCTTCTTTTGCTAAGAAAAATACCTTGAAAATGTCTTACTGTGAGCAGGATTGCCTTTCCACTTGCTTTTTTCCAATATAGATATGCAGGTTTAATGTCATATTGAGAAACACTTCAGGGAAAGCAAAATAAATCACCATGGAGACAAGCAGGTTGCAGACTCTCCAAAAGAAAAATTACATAGTGAACATTTATGTTTGTTTTGAAATAATTCATATTTTTTAGACCTATACCTGTCTTCCTTGTTAGTGGGTGATGTTGTGTGCACAACTTTGACAGCGGACACTGCCCATTGATTCTTGTTGACATTTTAGATTAACACTACTTAAATGAGGTTTTCTGTGTAAGTGGACATACATACAGTGACGTTTTGTGCAACAGAGTCAACTAGTCAAGTAGCTTATAAAGTGCAGCAACAATAATCATTTCTGAATAGATAATAGTTGTGATTACTATTGTATAAGACAGTGCAGAGGAGCTGTACCTTTTGCCTCCAGATGAGCTGCTGGATGATGTGGTTCGACTCCGACTCTCTAACCCCAGCTCTCTCCTCACCAGGGTCAAACGCTCCGTGGACTGGCTTTTTCTGAGAGGCGTCAAAGAGCAAAGATCACAGCAGGCACAAAAAAAATGACAGAACCACAGGAACCTTTGTAGCGGTTTTATTCACATAAAGCAAAAGTCTGTGTTGTGGACTGCTTTATAAGTAAGAATAGATTATTGGATTAGACCACTCGTTTACCTCTTGATAGATTGCACTGTCTCTTTCTTTGGAGATGAAGGAGAGGAGAGCATGCGTTTCTGCTGTACATATCCATTACTCAACGGTCTGGAGGGAAGAGCCTGCAGCAACTGACGCACTGAGAAGGGAATGCCTGTTAGACACCATCATCAAGAAGTAACTACAAAATCAATGTAGATGATTTGCTGAACTATTTAAAAATTGTGTAAATGAATGCTTCTGAAACATTTAGGTTACGTTTTTTATGCATTATACTTGTGTGCATTATACGTAATTATGGTGACTTCCTCTGAGTCTCTCTGACCTTTAGTTGGGGGGGCAGCAGCAGTGGACAGTGGTCTTCGTCCCCCCTGTGTCAGGCCCACACTGTGCTCCTCACAGTAACCAAGGCGACGCAGAGCATCGGCCAAAGCCGCCTTCAGCAGTTGGATCTCGTCCTCCTGCAGCTGCAGCCTCTGCTCCAGGTGAGACACGCGGTCCTCCATGTCCATATTACTGCCGGCTGACACCGTGTCATCTACAGGGAGCAGATCAAAGGCGTTATATGCTCTATGTAACTAGGCCTGTCAGAATAACACATTTTGAAACATGATATATTGGTACAGAGAATACTGCGATAAACTATAATCACAAAAAACATGCAGAATAAACCAATAATTTTCTATAGAAGTTATTAATTCAACCTTCTACAGCTCAAATCTAACTTTTGTCTTTTTGTACTGTATTACATAAAAATGGCTCTCCCCACTATTGCAAAAAAAGTACATGTGATAAATTCATAAATTGAAGTCGGTATTGTAATTATTGAGGTCTATATGTAAAACACATCCACGTACAGTGAATATTTAGTACAAGAGAACATTAATACACCGCATTAAAACTATGAGTGCCTGGCAAAACCACAGTATAAGATGTTCTAATTCACTGGATCTGTAGAAGTTAAAGCCTGGGTTTTAAATTTCTTGAACAAAGAGTACCAGATTGGTTGGTTTTAATAATTTACACACTGATACAGTAGTGAGCTTGGGTGAGAAGGAAGCACCAAACACCATGTTGCATTGAACTGTAGCAGCAAGTGGCAGTAGAAGACCACAAATATGATGTTCAAAATGTATAGACATTCACACCCAACAGGGACACACGCACACGCACACGCACACGCACACGCACACGCACACACACACACACACACACACACACACTGAGGTTATACATCTTAAAGCCATTATCCATTCAAAAATTTGGACTGATTTCTGACCTTCCCCCAAGTACAGAAGTGAACACAGATTATTGAAGGCAAACTGCCCAGCGAGGATTACTGTGGCCTAAATCACAAGATTATAAGCAGAACATTTTAAAAACAAAACCCATCACAAACCAAAAAGTGTGTATTAAGTAAGAAATGTATTATATAAACCAAATTTGGGACCATTAAGCTCCGAGCATGTCTCAGTTAATCAGGGAAGATAATGTGAACTATAAGGACAAAGGGCAAACTGTTACTACTGTATCACATCTCACATTCAAATGAGACATGAGGCCGCAGTGGAATTGAGCAAGACATTTACCTACAGAAGTTTATCTAGAGCATATTATTAGAAAGGGATGTCAAATACACTTAAATACACTAGACAGCAGGCCTCACACATCAGTTGAAAAAAAAAATAAAATCACTTGATGCTTGATGAATCACTTGATTCATTTTGATCTGCTCTTTGCACCTTGAGGCTTTTGTGATAAAACAGATAATTGGTAAAACAGTATTATTTTCTAGAGACAAGACATCGACTAAATTTGATAAAAGAGTACAGTGTAAACAAGCAGAGAATATCGATTAACATGTTCCCTACTGCATGCAAAAATAAATAATTATTGATTTTCAGTACACCATAAAGTTACACAAATGAAAGTCATTTTAAAGTCAGACTACATGACATTTATTCTGTGTGGCTCTGGTATGCCAGACCTCCAGAACAGCAGGAGGTACAGATTGCAGGTGGGAGGAAAGGGAGAGCAATGACTAAACTTCCATGGTCATCACTCAGCACTGCATACCATATTAATGAGAAACAGAAATGAAGATAAGATACATGGTTACAAATAGAAGGACTATTATGGTATTTTAGGACTGCCAAAACTGCCCATCTGCTGATACTCAAGGCTCATGTTCAGTGTTAATTCAAGGATTCCAGCATTCTTTCATTTACATACATGACTTGAACAGAATATTCACACTCAAAAGAAGTGAGTATATACATAGAATGTATAAATTAGGCGGCAATGCTGGTAAGCTAATGCTATGTGCTAATTGAATGCACTGAACAGGAAAAGCTGTACACATGTGAAAATTCAAGCAATGTTAGAGGACTAGCAGGATTCACCTTTGTCTGTGTAATACTGCAGCACCTTCTCTGCACATGCCCTTGGATCATATTTAAATAAGACAGTGGTTTTCCATAGTATTTCCAGCAATGGTAATTAATTTAAATTACTAGACACATGCACTAAATGATATACCAGACATCCTTAAAATAGCAGTTTTATGTGACAATATGAAGTGGTTGCAGTGTGGAATCTAATCAATGGCCATAGCAGCTTAAATTGATGGAAATGAATGGGAGGAGGACGGGAGGAGGAGGAGGAGGAATAAAACAAAAAATCAAGTCAAGAGTAATGTGGTGGGGGTGAGACTGCATGTCAGGGACACAGACAGAGATGCTAATGGACAATGGGAGGTCAGTGAGGGGCAGTGAAGCTAGCTTAAATCTTGCCTACCTGCCATATCGCCTGGTCACTCCTCCTGTCAGTCCGTCTGCCCAATCTGACCACAGAACCGTTTTAGTCCACTATAGCTCACACTCCTATCCCCCTAGAGGCTTCCTAATACCGGCACCTTCACTACCTCTCCCCCTCCCTCTTTTCTCTCTCCTAGTCACACAAACCCTATAGCTCCGTCTTCACTTCCTGGACCACTCCCATCTTTTCATCCTGTCTGCCTCCTCCCCCCGTCGCCTGGTCCTTTTCTCCAGTCGGATAAGCTGCAGGCAAGGACACAGGCAAAAACGAGGGAGGAGCTTGGACCACACACACACACACAGACACACAC
>JACN01006157.1:0-13032 GCA_000787155.1 Scartelaos histophorus
TGCAGTGTGAGCCCGGTGTTAGTCTGTGTCTGCAAATGACCAAATAAAGTGCTACTACTGCTACCATCCTGTGGAACATTTTCTCATGACAAATTCCCACTTGCTCAGTTAATGTTCAAAATTACAGAATTATTTAAAACCCTCCTGTCCTTAATTGTGTTGAATGTTTTTTTTCCCCCAACATGAACCATTTGCTTTGCACTTTCTCCTTGAGGACATTGTCATTGGTCAGTTACGTTCTAAATGATAATTATATTAGATTATAATACAAAGAACAAAAAACACATCACCTATGAATGGTCACATTTATAGTGCCCTTTTCCACATCCATGGCACAAGGTGGTATTCATCAACTGGCAAAAGATAAACTGTTTTCACACCTATTTTCCCTGTTTGGGGCCAATAAGATCTGAGTGGAAAAAGTGGAGCTGGTGCTGAACAGAGCAGTTCATAGGGTGTATTTTATTCAGTGAGCACTCAGGCTGAACAGCAGACCGTAGGGGGCGCCGGCTGCTCCTTGGCTGTCGGCGGCACTGGCTTTTCACTCGGCACTGTGCTGGTTTGCGGTGATGGTGGTTAGCAGGTGAGGAGCGGGACAGGGTGAAGGCAGCAGATAAACAGAGGACTCGTGCAGGTTTAAACAGGCCCCAGACTGAAGAGCAGGTGCAGGGGACCACCAGGATATGCAAAGTGGGTGACAATAATCATGTGTGAAGTGGACTGTGTGTTTGGCTTTATCTCAAGGGCTGCAAACTGACTCTTTCATATGTTTATTTTGTATTTATTGTATAAGCTATAGAATTGTAGACAGGTTGGCAGCGTGACTCCAGCTCCCACAGATGAATGCCTTAGTGAAGTCTTTGGGTGAGACACTTAACCCGTCTTGCCCCCGGTGTCAGCGTACACTGGTGCGTGAATGTGTGTGTGAATGGGTGAGTGGTTTCTGTGATGTAAAGTGCCTTGAGAGCCTTTAAGGTGAAAAGGCGCTATACAAAAACGTGACCATTTGCCATTAGTTTTCTCCATGTTAGCCTTTCCATTTGACCCATCTTTTAATGCCAGTTGGAAAATGTGGGACCCATCTGCATGTCTTTAACCAGGAACTTCTTCAGGAGTACCTAACTGGAGGATTAGCTATAGTACATGGTTGAGAGGGGAATCAGAGCACAAAAAGGAAACTCAGGGACCCATTAAAACTGCATAATGGTTAAATGTTTGTGCTTGAAGATCATAAAAGGATGATCCATGATATAAACTACTTTTTTTTTCTCTTTGAAGAACTGGTTCTACATGATTCTTTTGCCAAGGGTTCATTCAATTATCTTGGCTTGGTCCTGGTTTATTTCCAGTTAAGTCTTGATGTAGACTTTGTTCCAGGTCTGGTACTGATTTAATAATAATCATAATCATAATCATAATCATAATCATAATCATAATGCATCAGTTTTATATAGTGCTTTTCTGGACACGCAGTGACACTTTAGAGAGAATTCTTCATTCACTCACACTCACGCTCAGTGGTGATAAGCTACTGTTACAGCCGCAGCTGCCCTGGGGCAGACTGACGGAAGCGAGGTTGTCAATCTGCGCCATTGGCCCCTCCAACCACCACCAACACTCACACACACCACTTTCATACTAGGCAATGCGGGTGATGTGCCTTGCCTAAGGACACAAAGACAGTTTTTGCAAATGGCGTCCCACTGTGGCACCTGATTTTCCCAGCGGTTCCCCAGTCGAGGACTAACCAGGCCCGGCCTTGCTTAGCTTCTGAGATCTGACGGGATCAGGCTTTCACAACCCGGTATAACCACGACCAGGGTTTAGTTTTGCTCTAGTCCAGGTACAGTTCTGAGATTACTCACAGTTTGTCATAATCTTGTGGCTGTTGATGCCAGTGTGAATGCACCTAAAACAGCAGGAGTAGGGCAGCTAGAACATCATTTGTACTCACCAACACAGAAGAACAATTAAATACTATTGCAATAACGGTTTGCTGGAGTGATTTACACAAAGGCAATATAGAAATTATAGTTTGAGGCCAGTCAAGAAGCCGTTTGTGAAGAAAAGTTGAAAAGTATGTTGAAAATGACAGGAAGTAGAAAGTTCTAAACATATCAATGACATCACACCCAAAGAATTCTTTCCAAATGTGGCACAATTTACACGTATCACATTTTTGATATTTTAAACATTATTTTAACAAAATAAAGATGTTATCTTATATTTTCATTTGTCATATAATATTTTTTTTTTGCCAGTTACAGAATTCTCTAGTGTGTCACAATTTCTAACCAAGTTTTGTTTGTTTGTTTGCAAAAATCTTAAATATAATGAACTTAATTGTGTTTTAGTGAAATTAGTACTAAAATCTTTCACATACACAGTTGCATCTATTTGCATTTTCAAATTAATAAGATACAAAGCAATCTCTTCATCTTGATAAGCATAATATTCACTATTTTAGATACTAATACATCTTCATTCATTCTTTATCCCTCTCCTTGATGATGTCCATGAATCCATAGTCCGTGTCATTGGCAAAATCTGAAAAAAATCTCACAAACTTCTAAAGTCCATCAGTCTTTGTCAGTGTAATAAATGATCTTGGTGTGTGCCTGTCAACTTTGATTCTTTTCTGGGAGTTTTTGTATCACAACAATAACAAGGAAAGAAAGTGCTCTCGAATTCAAAACCAAACTTTATCTCTGCTTTTGTCTTCTAACTTCCAAGTGTTTCCAGGTTGTAATCTGCCTGGGAGCGTACAGAAGTATGGAGGATTGTACTGTTATGACTTCTCCTCACTGGTAAACAGAGAGGAGCTGCGCTGGCTGCCAAGTGGCCTGAGGGAGGACATGGAGCATATTGCACTCCTAGGCGAACATTTCCAGGATTAAACATTCATTCACAAGCTTCTGAAAGATTAATATGGCCTCAAATGTGAGATGTGAATTCTGCTTTTATTATCGCAGTCAAAGAGGTTTTATTTGACCACTTTTTATTCACTTCACGCACCTGTCGACAAAAGCAACAGTATCTCTTGTTCAGGATTTGACTTTGACTATAGTTTGAGAATGTCAATTAGGATGATTAAGACTTTACATTTTAAGGGGATTTATTTTTATTTATTTATTTTTTTAGCATTAAGAGAATATCGAAGTTTAAGAACAATAATGAACGACGTTATATCCACTGAATCATGCATTGCTATAAAAATGCACAAATAAAAACATAAAAAGGCGCAGTATTTGGTTGTAGCTTTTCATATTAAGACTAAGTTCTATTTACAGACACAATCGTTTTTATTACAGCGTTTTGGATGTACTCTTATTGCCTTGAGAGCACTTTTTACAGCTTCATGTTGCGCCTGTATCCTGTCTGTGGTCAGCCAGCTGTGCGTCTCCGCCTGCACCTGCCGGGGGTCCAATCTTCACAGTGGGTGAATCAGGAGAGCCGAGGAGAGGGAGGGAGCCGAGGGAGGGGAAGACATCATCATATCTCTGTATTACTGCTGTGGATTGAACATTGCTGACAAGGACCAGATTATGTGGTTTTTGTCTATGTAATAATGTTGTTTATTACAAGGTGATCATCTGGTAATACTGGACATGGTGACCTGTGGGTTTTTTTTTTTTCGTTTTTTTTTGGAACAATGTGAACATACAACATAAGAATAAACAATTTCCTGTGACATTTAGGTAAAAAATTAACATGTTATTAGTTTCACAATTAATAGATCAAAATTGACACCCTTGATACATTCAGTTTACCTGTCACTGCAGATAAATATTGTGTAGTATTTGATGCAGTACCCACAGATTATCTAAGTATCCTGCAAGGTGAAATCCAAATAACCAGCGTACAGTTCAAACATAACTTTAGATGGGATTAATATCTAAGAGGACAAATGTAACAACACATTTCTGAGACAAATAGTAAAAAATAAAACAACTCCAACTCCGCAAATTTGATTGGGATTTAAAAAAAATCAAATATTGACTGGCATGTGAGTTTATTAATTAATAATAAAAACTATAGAGGTTTATTTTAAAATTATTCATTTGATCTCCAACAAATTCTTTTATGGATAAAAATATTTCTAAATGTAACACGTGTATTTTCTAAAACAGAATATTAAGTGTTTTTAAACTCATACTCTCATTAGAATCATTAGGACAATTTTAGCCATGGAATTGCCACCGTCTACGGAACAAAAGGTAAAACCACTTCATGACATCACAAGGTGAAACAGCATTTTGAGATTTGGGAAATGTAGATAGAAAAATAATTCATGTGAGAATGAACACCATTCAGGGTATGATTTTTAGGAGGTAACAATGTTCTAACGTTGCTCAAAGCTCACAGGAGTCAATTTTGCAGAGTATCGGACCTTCACCCTACAGTCATTGTATTTGAGTGCAGACATGCAAAGCACTGAAGTATTTTTGGTATTTTTTGCAGTAGTAAAGGCTAAAGCTTTTGAGGCACAGTTGCAAATTGACTTCCTGTTATTTCCCCACTATCTCCAGTTGTTTCAAGTGTCTCCAATCAAAAATCTCACTTTCTCGCTCAATAAGACTCCTATTTACTAAAGACTCAATTTGAACGAAATACAATTGAACTTTTTAGTGAAAGTAGTGCATGCATTCTCATTCAGTACAGTGCAGAACAAATAATAACAAGAACATGTATAAATGTATTCATTAAAAACAATTTTTACATGAATGAGTTTTTAAATAGCTTGTGTGGCCATATGTCATATTAAGAGGTTCTCTATTAAATTTTCTGAAATAAGGCAAATATTAGTGACCAGGACAAAGAAAACCATCAGTTTCAATCTGAGTGGAACTGAAAAAGCACAGCTCCTCACCGTTTGTGTCTATTAGACTAAGTTACTCAGGCTCAGCACAACTCAATTTTGCTTTTTGCCTGAAAACGTTAAATTTTCACTAAAACTGTGATGAGAAGAGATTTTTTTTTAATCTTTTCAGTTTTTAAATCAAACATTTCTTAAAAGTCTAGCAAGTAAATGCTTTTGTGCAGGAACTACTTTCAGCCAATCAGAAAGTGTTTTTGCCAAGGCCATCATTTGCTTCATGTAAAAATAATACACACATTGTGAATGGAACAGAGAAGATTATAGTATCCAGGAGGCGCAGGGCTTTGTGGAAATTCTCATTTTTTGTACGTAATTAGTTTTGCAGAAAATCAGACTCAAATGTGAAAATGTGTTTTGAAATGAAATTTAATTTTATTTTTAATAAACCGACGATCATAGATTTTGTAAACAGAACTGATGTGTTGTAAGAAAGACACTAACTCTTTGTAATTGGGATGATAAACAGAGCATTAGCAAAGCATAATATCCTGTATCTCACCATTTGAGTACATTAGATGGTTTCCTTTGACCACATTAAAGTCATGTGTTTAGAGCTTTCCTTATTTGATTCCTGTTGATTCTCCTAATGAATATAATATATTTCTTTTGTTAGTTAAATAAATGTTCCATCCATTTCTCAAAAACATTCAAATAAATCAACTTTTTCTGCGAGCCTTTGTACAACTGGCCTTGCCACAGGCCCTTTTCAGCATTATAGCTTTTTTGTTTACTTGTTTAAAAAAGGCAACAATTATTCACACATACTTCTCCAAATGCTCTGAAAACATAACATTATTTTACATCACCATTAAAGATACAAATAAATAAATAAATAATAATAATAATTACTCTAAATATTTTTTCTGTACGTACTCCATATTTTTGCCAGTTTTAAAGTACTTGATGAGGGTAATTGTGCCCAGACCTCATTATGTATTTAACAACCTGTTACGACACATAACCTCAACAAAACCCTGCCTCTCTATTCCACCTGAGCCCTAAACCCACTCACTACATCGACCTGCACTCTTTGTTGGGTATTAAGTTCACTCATTTACCTAAATGTAAATGGATGATTTGATTTCATGGCTGAGATGTGGACATAATCAATTATTTAACAACTAAAGCTAAGATCATTTTTATTCCTAATGAGGGATCAATGATAAACCAGCACTGCTATCTGCTTTCAGTCGTGCTGTGAGACCTGTCACTGTTTGCTGTTGTTTTCCCAGCTCCCACAATGCATTATGGTTAGTGTGGTCAGTCTAGTCATGATGCCCAATTTATCCAAATGCAGGTTGTGGGAAATTTTGAGTGGACAAATTTTCACCAACTGGCCATTTGAACAGCACATAAAATACTGTGACCACCTGGCAGAATATGGTAAAAAGGGGCATCTGATGTCTATTATTTCTGCATACTCATTTGGACTAACACAAGCTCAAAACAAATTCAGTCAGTTATAAAATACTGTGTGTGAGTGTGTGTGTGTGTGTGTGTGCGTGTGCTGATTTTGTGGATCTCTGTTGTAACACACTGAGCAGACGATTTCTCTCGCCGACTCTTTTTTTGGCTGAATTCATGACATTGGCTCAGAGCATGTGTAATGGGCACATGGCTCACAGGTTAAAGTGCTCTTGAGCTCAGCCCACAGGTGCAACACAAGCTACCGCCTCATATCGACCAGCACCCGACCACAAACTGCACCCAAAAACCAGGACTTTCACACAAGGATCCAGTGAAGGTCAGTACACGGTGAAAGCAGGAAGGCATCAATATAAACAGTGACTCATTTAGCCCTTTATCGTTTTTTAGCTTTATTTGTAGATTGAAGATACTAATATTAATTTAGAAATCTGCTTTTGCCTTGATAACGACAATGTGTTTTAATTTCCTTTGCCAGGAGGTGATGTTGTGGCTGTATTAGTTGTTTGAGATTAATCTGTCCAGAGGGGGTCATCTGAAAACAAATTAGATTTCTTTCATCAAGAAGAAAAAAACAACAACACTGACCCTTTTGTGGGATTGAGTCAATTTATTTGTGTTCTTGTGTTCTATAGTCACAGTACTTAACTTTCTTCTATTGAACTGTTGAATGGATCGTCTCTCACAGCAGCGAACTGCATCTGCTCTTCCTCTTTGGTCTTGCTTTAGGGTAAGGCCCTTATATATGTACTTTAAATTGTATTTATTGATCAAGCCTACAAAACCATTTATGACTTATCCCACATATCTAGTCTTTTTCAGAGTGGTCACCTGTTGCTGCAGTCTGGTCAGCTGATTTAAACAGGTTTTAGTGCTGGTTGTCTTTAGTTGTCTTGCAGTATCCAGGTGTATGAGAGTAAAAAGGCCCCTTGTCCTGGTTTAAGTCCCGTGGGCATGTTTCTGTATTTCAATTGCCTCTTTAATCCATTCACAACCTTTGCTGTCTCCTTTCTGCTCCCTCCCAGTCCATAATGTCCATAATGTTCTCACTGGACCATTGACTGTATAAAAAAGTGGACTAAGCGAGTGTGACGTCACCCATAGCGCTCAGCGCCGCTCAAATGAGGCTCGCGATGTTAACGGTTACAGGAGCAAATCTGGAGCCAGGCTCTATGTTATGAATAGGATTTTTTTGACTAACAAAATAGTGGAAAAAAAAATCAGGATCATGTAGAGCGGGTTAATAAGAACATTTTAAGACCAAGATGAAGAGAATCACTGCAGCAGGTACAGAGAGACGAGCAACAAGATCCTAATGTAAGTCAATGGGAGCCAGAGTCAGAAGGAGCCGGAAGAGCCTCCTGGAGCACTTCCTATTTGGCACGCGGCGGCTAACGCGTTAGCTATGTCCATTCATATATATATACGGTCTATGCGCTGGACTCAGCCATATCTTCTTATTCACTTTGAGTAATGCAAAATAATAAACCAATCAAATTTAGCAATTCTCTTTTTACATGGAATAAAATTCACTTTGTTAATCCATACTATTTATTTATGTTGTATTCTTTTTTATTTATACATGTTTTAAATATTTATCCAAATATTAACATGCAAATCCGATTATCTTATTGTTCAAGCAAGTCGCGTTGACAGCTTCTGCTTCCATAATAACAGCGTCACCAACAGATCTAGCAAGTGTACGCTTATAATTCTATACATTAAAATGTCTCCCACCTCCACCCAAGCGTGCACCTAATCCTTTTACAAGTCAGAAATGCTCACGCAGGACGAGCGGCGCGTGTGGGGGGAGGGCATCTGAGCTGTTTCACTTACATTATTGAAGTAATATGCTTTAGTTGTGACTGCAGATGAAGATGTTTTCTGCAGATCTATGGGGAATATGGCTGATGCTTCTCCAGAGGATTCTCCTGTTTGCACACACACAGTTCCCTCGAGGCTCCTCCCAGCACCGGACATCTCAGACATGCCCTTGTCAATGGCTTTAATTTTACATATATTGGTTGTTCCTTGGAGAATTGGCCTGATTATACTTCCATACTTATATACTTACGCCAAAATAATTGTGAGTGCACGTAAAGGTGTAAATTTCACTGTCAATAATACGGCTAATGACAGAGCAGATGGAACCCGTGTGCACCAACGCGTGGCTAATTTGCATATTTTTCTATTTTATTTATTTATCACACACATGTCACAGCAAAGCCCCTGTGTTAAGTCATTCATGCTGTCTCACAACGTAGCATATGCTGTTGGGTAATGCCAGGGTCAGGAGAAGGGGAGCCCGGGGTGAGCAGTGTTCTCTGTGCTGAAAACATAACGCTGTTTAGTGTGAGAAAGAGGCTGGATGAGGATGCACTTGTGATATTCTTTGCAAGAAAATAGATCAAGTTAAGCAAATAAAGCTAATACGGTGTTTGTATGTTACTCCAGTAAATCAATACCTGGATCATAATTCATAATAAAACTTATATCAAAAGTAGACACTCATTTGAAGTATTAAAGTATTTCAAAATGACTTAGAAACTGGACAGCTGTAGCCGTCTATGACCAGATAATAAAGAAACACTAGGCTGTTTATTTCTGTTCGTAAAATCTTCAATTGTCTAAACTAAGAATGGTTGTCAGTATCAAAATTGAGTTTGTAATTTTAGTAGTGGCACCACTTATTTGTATGTGATGTCTTCCCTTCAGATAAAGTGAAATAGAGGATTTCTTTGATTGAATCTGCTGCTTAAAATTCAAATGGCGATCGCCAAAGTATCACAACATAAATTGGAACAAACTTCCATGAGAATTAAATTGCTGAGGCTGCAAGTCACACTTTTCCTGGTTTGGTTCTAGTTTAGTCCTGAGTCCAGTTTTAGTCCAGGTTTAGTCCAAGTTTAGTCCAGGTGTAGTCTGAGTTTAGTCCAGCTTTATTCCGGATTTAGTTTGGGTTTAGTCCAGGTTTAATTCAGGGTTATTCCAGGTTTAGTCCATCTTTAGTCCAGGTTTAGTCCAAGTTTAGTCCAGGTTTAATCAAGATTAGTCAGGATTTAGTCCAGGTTTAATTCAGGGTTAGTCCAGGTTTAGTCCATCTTTAGTCCAGGTTTAGTCCAAGTTTAGTCCAGGTTTAATCACAATTAGTCAGGATTTAGTCCAGATTTAATTCAGGGTTAGTCCAGGTTTAATTCAGGGTTAGTCCAGGTTTAGTCCTAGTGTTGATATGGTGCGTGGGCAAATGTAACTGCAGCCCAATTCTCCATCTAAGTCTATGGTAAATGTGTGCGTTCAATTACAAATGCAAACAGTATTTTGCATGATGCTGTTTAGCCAGAAAACATTCTATTTCAAAGCCTTGTGTTTCTTGCGAGTTGTCAAAGAGCGAACAAATAAACTCGAGATTAAAATTCTGCCCGGTTCTTGCTCTGCGTATTAAGTTGCGCCTCAAGGCCGTGGCAGGATTACGATGCG
The DNA here is from genome assembly GCA_000787155.1 of Scartelaos histophorus. Taxonomy (NCBI): domain Eukaryota; kingdom Metazoa; phylum Chordata; class Actinopteri; order Gobiiformes; family Gobiidae; genus Scartelaos; species Scartelaos histophorus. The sequence continues at coordinate 9,782 of JACN01006157.1, forward strand.
GAGACGTTGCCACCCACATTCCTGTAGCGCGGGGGGCCCGGAGGTGTGGGGGGGCCGATGAGGACTGCTCCCTCCAGACGAAGCAACTCGACGGACTAAGTGTTGAGCAGCAGAGGTCACGGAAAAAAACATGGAAGGTGTTTGCGCCCTGTCTCCTCTTGCTCTTTTAATAGGGGCAATGGATATTTGTGAAGAAAATCATCAAGAAAAGGCACGTGCACCCATTACACCTGCAAACTGAGAAATGACAGACTAGCGTGATTTTGTCGTTCTATATATCTCTACAGTGTAAAAAATACAAAATAGATTTAACAATTTTCAACATTTTTAGGTCCCTGGGATGAATATGTGGTAAAATTTAGACACAATTTGCTACTCACACTCTGTCCTTTTCCACCGCTGGTCTTCAGAGTTGATGGATGATTACGGGTAAATAAAAAACCCATCTCTCAATAAGTAATCGTTTATTACATATCAGAGTTAAAGCCAATACAGACAACGCAACGTCTGGGATCCTCAAACCCAATAGAAGAACCCCGAAAAATGGAAGATATCTCCTTTTAAAGGAGCAGTATGTGGACACCTCCCCCAGAACAGTATGAGTACGGACGAGGTGTTCCAGGCCGTACCAGACCCTGGCCCGTAAATCTCGGCACCTCCCAACAGTGTCCAAACACAGGGACGAAAAGGCCCCCATCTCACATTCCAATGGTATCATCAGTATCAGTACCAATATTCACTGTTAGGCATATAGCTTCAGACACCACAAATACAAGCGTGATTTGCAACAAAAATGGTGAGAATGACAGAAAAACTGAGATTTGTTTAACTACAAATCACCTCGCCTGCTGTAGTCGCGGCTAAGTCACTTCTTTATAGTTAGATTGTGTTAAAATAAAGCTCAGATTAAAGTCTGACTTGAGTAATAGAGCTTCAGAACAGAGCATCCTCACCACCACAGGGAATGTGATTACATCCGCTGCAAAGTATCACTACAGTATTGGCGTTCACACAGTAATAGGCTTAAATAAACACCATTGAAAGTTTTGAATAAAGTTGTAGTGCATAACTTTGAAAATCAATGACCTTCTCCATAGAGAAGCAGTTCCAAAAAAGTAGTACACCTTAAGTTTGCCATGAATCAGGCACAAATCATCACAGTCATTCTATTGTTAATTTAAAGGTTTTTGGTTTAAAATGTCAATGAAAGTTCAAAAAGCATTATAGAGATGCAGCAGCCTCGTAATTATGATTAAAAAAAATGAAAATCCATCAACTGTGGGCAAGATGATCTCGTTATCTGTTGGCTGTTGGGTTGTCAATCAAACTCCCCTCGTTTCTAGTGTAACTGACTCACTCCACAGACGTAAGAGGCTAAACCAATCCGGCGGTTCTTCGCGGCTTTTTCGGGCTGTAGCTTCCTCGCAGTTAGTGCAAACTGTGTTGCGATGCCAGACGAGAATCCACTACCGGTTAGTCGCAATAGAAAGCCAATTTTTGAGAAGAGAAGGGGAAAAGGAGGGAAGACAAACTAAGATTCTAGTTCTTGAAGATTCTTTCTAGCGATGGCTGCACTGAAGCAAATGACTCAAATGTACATATATTGCCATGAATCAGACAGCGAACGGTCTAAAGACTGACGTGTTAGTTGCTAAATGAGTTCTGGACAGGTCATTTCAATTTGTTCAGCAATTCTAAAGCACGGTGGCTGTAAACAAGTATGATTTCCATTGTGAGGAAATTTAGAACAATCAGGACAATCAGTCGCTGCATTTCTTTTTCCTTGAGAAATCCTCTATACAACTGTTATAGAGAGCAAGTCTATGAGGAAGGTTAGCGGTTGTATTCCAGCTCTAATTAAGTGGATAAAGACACAATTCGCTAATTCCCATGCAATGGATTGGACTTTGATCATCTTTTTCCTCATGGCCAATGCAGATTTGCTAGAACTAGTGAGCCCAAATTTCTCCATGCAGTGTTTTCACAATATGCATTTCACTGTATAACATTTACCGCTATTTTGGGAAGGCTAACAAAATGGTGAATATACTGCTTTTCTGTCGTATTCCAAAAAATTCAGATTCAGACTTTGCAACATCTCTTATCTCTTCTGTAGTTTTACTTTTTATAGCTATTGCAGCACTATATGATCCAATATATTAGTTATTTTGGCCCATCATTATATCCCTATACCAAATTGGGACCGATAAATGCAAGCAAATGGCACCATGTTATAACTTTATCTTTTTTATCATATAGTGTGATTCTTTCAAGTGCAGCTTTTGTTAAATGTTCAACCTCCCAACATTAAAACACCACCAACAATACACGTAAGTAAGTTAGAATAAACAAAGAGACAAGTAAACCCATGACGGGCCTGTGATGTCTAACGGCGGAAATTCGCGTGCTTTAATTTGAAAGAGCGTTTAAATATATTACACAAAGAATTATTTCATCTCGACTGTTTTTCGCTGGCAGCCCTTCAGAATGACTAAAGAGAACATTTGGTCTTTTTAAGTCTTTTGAAAAACAGCGCACCTTTGTTTGTTTGCTTTAGCGACAGACAAAAGCTGCTTTGCAAATCTACACGAAGCTAATATGACAGCCACACTAGTCCTCTCCGCGTATTGTGATTGGTGGATTATTTTGGATGGAGCTTTCATGAGATTTAGATTTTGGAAGTTCTCCTATTCTGCATATTTTCACACTTCCCTGGCCTTGCTCTTTGCCATATGCGGTGGAAAGTGGTGCTTGGAGTAAGTTTAATGTCAGGTTGATTAATGGCAGTTTGAGGGAGTCTTTAGCGGCTCTGTACCTGTATTCTGGCATTAATAGGTAGATTTATCATGGGGAGGGCTGGTTGTGTTTAGCGGTAAGGGAGAAATTATCAGCAGTGAAGCCGTGTGGTACATTCTGACACATCACAACATCACACCAGTCGATAAATCACAGTTCACCTTTGAAGTTGGCCTCATAGGTGGGAAGCTAATTGAAATGGCACTCTGTCATGAGCACTATACTGTCTGCACACATATACGAGGTGGAGTTTAGAGTTGGACTGTGCATGTCAATATTGTTAAAGAGCCAGTATGATGTTATTTTTTGTGTTTTTGTTTCATTCACACATGTTTAGCATAAATCCTGCATGTTCAGGCTGAATTCTTCTCAAAGTGAAAACACTCTGTTCCCCCTTGTGATGTCACAAGTTAAGAGTTAAGGTTAAGTTAAGGTTAGAGCGTGAAATAACCACA
>JACN01086221.1:0-13560 GCA_000787155.1 Scartelaos histophorus
GTGAAGGAGAGATCCACTCCCATACTATGGTGCAGAGTTTTCGAAGTCTATTCTTCCAGACAAGAGTTCAAGTGTAATTCCCCCAGTGCACCATCTACACTTGTGACAATTAAATTAAGTCTGCACACACACTTGACACATGGCAAACAGCCCCGCTTCCCCTGCTTCCTCACATCACTTTCAACAAACACCTTGATACAAATGAAGTTTGACTTAGACTCTCTCTCTTTTCTTTGGGCAAACAAATGACTATAAATCAAATTGTCCTTTACAATATCCCTTGTCTTAGTGCTGCTTAGTGCACAGTTAGCCTACATTATCCCCACTTCATTTAGCTTGGTAAACAATTAACCCAGCGTGCGGGTGTGAGCGGAATGATTGAGGGATTTGGCATTAGGTATGCTGCATCTTGTCTCCACGCTAACTGCGCTAAGTGTTTAACATAGTTAGCTTTCCTGCTTTTCTTTTTCCCCTCCCGTGCTGCGGAATCAATATTCTTAAGCGTCGCCACCAACTCTGAGAGAAAAAGGGGTTACGGGAGTTAATTCGAAACGTGTGATTAATATTTCTTCAGTTAAATAACAACACGCACATAGAATCCGAGCATTGATGATGTTTGCTATCCTTCGCTAGTGTTTGCGATAGCATTTAGGTTTTACTACAGCAATTACAGCCTTTAATTGAATTGATTTCGATAATGAACCACTGTAATGGGACTGCCGTGGGAATCCATTTGTGTGTACTTATGTGTGTGTGCTGTGTGCAAAGAAGAAACCACCGGACTTACACCTATCAGACGAACCGTGGTCGACGATGGGAGAACTGTAAGTCAGTGAATATGATACTGTTGTCAAAGAAATAACTGCAAGAGTAGGAAACGAGTGGTGAAAGATGATGTGGCCCAATTTGACAGTTCAGATTCAATGCTGGGGGACCGGATTTGCAAATCATAAACAGAGGAAGTAGGTAATTATAATTTACATTTATTGACTAAGCGGTTTATAAAGTTTCCAAAATACAACTGTAGTTTTGTCATGGAGTTTACTTACCACAAAGAAACCTTGCAAAATGTTAATATTATTATTTATAGGAGTAAGTGGTCGCTGTTGCTCCGTGACATTTCCTGACACGGTGTTGCATTTTGAACAGGTGGCCATAATGTTTTGGCTCCTCATATATACATGAAGACAAAGAGAATTTGAAGGTGCAATTTATACCTTAACAACACTTGTGTGAGCTGCCTTGGTCTCCATTCAACCTTTTTATCTAGCACTTGTTCGGGGTCTAACCTTTCAGTGCGTTGCATAATATCCTCCAGGCTATAACACATGAATGTTTGATGACACACTGCTTGGTACATGATACATTTAATAAGCTACATTGCTATATTTCCACACTTGCAAGCTTACCACCACTACTACTATCACTACTTCCTGAATGGCTCCTCATCCATTTTCTGTGAGATTGAAGAGCGGCAAGGAAAGCTGAAGCGGTGGAGAGGTGATGTGTGTGACAGCTTGTAACTGAACAAACACATTAAACATAGACTGCAAACATTAGGTTGTTCACTTATCTTATCACCAGCTCGGTGTCAAATACACTCTCGTGTACAGGATTTAAGAATCAGTTTGTAGAAAAATGGGCTCTATGTCATAAAATGATTAAAATAGAAAAAGTATGCTATGGTACTTGACTCCAAAGTGATAGATCTGTATACAGTGCGCTTTATATATTGAATAATGGCTTACGGGCAACACTTCACTCCATCACAACTATTTGCTCGCAGATTTTGACAGTGTTGAAATGCCCAATGAGACGCCGTTTTACCATGCAGAAGAATATCCTTTTTCACCCACTTTTGACAAATCAGCAGTGTCGGGTTACTCCAGAAGCCTCCATACACACGTAGTTTTAAGTAATTTAAGTGTCAACACCAATATACTGTACATGCTTAGGATTTTCAACAACTCCTTTGACTTTTTATTAGCTATTGATTGATTCCTTTATTGTAATTGAAAGAAAATATACAATGAAATTACAATTAGCAATGAATGACTGAATGCTAAATATGTGTACATATGAACATTTTTCTAATGCAAACCAATTAGTTGATCCCTTTATAATATTAAATATTACTTGTAGTATGAAGAATATGAAGAAAAATCAGGCACAGTTTTGAAGAATTGTATTGCTTGATTTAGATGTGAACATTTAGTTTTAGTATCAAATTATGTGTAGTGAGGCATAATTAACAAGACATATCATAAAAGAATAACAGATTTATACTAGACTTTGTTACACTAGACCAGTATACTGGTCAAGTACAATGTGAGTCAATTAAATTCTCAAATACTACAAACTGGACATATGCCCTCGCTTTAGTTTTGTATTACATTATTTTATATTGCCTCTCGTAGCAATTTAAAGACATTGTAAAGAGGCCACTATCCAAAGCAGTACCCTATGCCAGCTCTCATTTACAATTCTCTGCATAGTAATACTGACAGACTGACAAGGGCTCGAACATGAAAGTCAATGATTTCTCACATGGCTGAGAATGATAATAGACATTATCACTTACAGTCTGCAGCTTCATCCAGCTCTCTGTCCACCAACTTGACAATAAATGACAGATTAAATGAGCTACGTCTTTTGGGTTGTAATTCGGAGCATTTAAACCCTAACCTTACTCAAGATCGCGCTCACTGTGATGGGGGCTTTTGATGTGCCTTTGGTTTGCTGGAGAACAGTCAACCTTGTGCCTGTACGCTGCCAGCGGAGCATCACTAATTATCTCGGCAACAGAAAGGTAAGGGAGGTGGGGATCTGCGTTTGTGTGGTCTCAGTTCAACGGTAGGTTTTAATGAGCCCCGTGCTTCTTATCAAGCTCAGTACATGCCAAACGCTCTGATCCACCCACATGGAGGATAGAGGTACCCGTGCGGACCAGCCCACCACCCCGCTCCTCAGGTATCCAAGTCCCCTCTGCTGCCACCAGCCCAATACTCCCCTCTAACTGGCTGTCACAATGGGACAAGGGGCATCAAAGGCGGTTTGATGTTTAGCTGTACAGACAGAGAGAGACGGACAGTTTGAACTACATAAAAAAAGAACAAGAAAAAGGAAGATGTGGGTGTAGGAGAGCGTGAGGTGTGCACAAACCTTGGTCAAGGCCAACCTATCCCTGGTTACTATATTTTCAAATACGGCAAACACACTTCAGGGTCAGACACTCTGTCCTTTCATTCATCTCTTGAATTCTTCAGAGTAGTAATTAGCGTGGTTTTACACCGATTGCCCTCTGTATATGTATTTGGACACATCAGGGTTGAGCCCTTTGTTTGACAAATGCATTTTTTGTGACAAATTAAGTTTTCATGTTTTTACAATCTTTGGTAAAGGTTCATTCTGTCTTCAGTTTTAAACTATTATAAAATATATATATTTTTTGTTAGACAGGAGATCAAAGATCCTCAAAGGAGGTCCAGGGAAATACATCCTTATGATTATAGCACGTGTCTTGTAACCAGCCTTCAAGACACATCACTGCATCATCACATGATGCATCTGAGGAAAACTAAAGAAGTAGTTAAATAATAAAGCAGTTAAACAAAAAAAATGTTTATCACAATTTTCAAGCATTCAAAGCGGATAGACCTTTAAGTTCTGATAGTTTAGTGACAAATCCTCTTTATGCCAGTTCTATATTTAAGTGATTAGAACAGATTAGAAATAGTCTTGAACCCAATTTCACATCACTGAACACATCACCGTTTTGTGGAGGTGATCGAGACCAGCAGGAAAAAAGACTTTGACAAAAAGTTTTCAAAAAGATCAACCAGCCATTCCACAAACCAGTGCATTTGACATGAACAAAATTTCACTAAAAGAAAGGTGCTCTAGACAGGAAACGTACGTATTAGCTCCATCTCTTTTCCTTTCTATCCTCTTTCTTTTCTTCTGAACCATGGTTTCAGATGGAGCAGTGGCCTCCGGGTGCACTCATTGAGCAGAGGTGGTGGGGGGTAGCCGACTCTGGGCATTTAGACATCTGTCAGGCGCTAATGAAAGAGTTTAATTTAGTGGAAAATCTCAAACAACCTTGTCTGACAGGCACGCTGACAGGCTTTAACTCGCTGTTGTTGTAAACACACATCTCTGGATATGCATGGAGTGGATCAGGAGGAGTGGAGAGAGGTGAAAGTGAAAATAATGTAATGTAATAAAGTCAGTGGTGGGACATGCTCAGAGCACAAGTTTGGCAGGGGGCGCACATCAGCCCCAGCAGCGGGGGTTTGCTCTTATGACTTTAAGGCGCTCCAGGGGTACCAAGCATGTTTGCAACAACAGATAGGCTGCAGTGCTGTGTGTATGTGAGAGAGAAAAGAGGAAAATGCACTATTTAGACTCACTGCTGCTATTAGAGTGTTGACGAGATGAACTCCAGGCAAACATGCTGACAGACACAGACTTTGTCTCCACCCCCTACGAGCTTCATTAGCAGGTCATTAGGAACAAGTTTGGCAAACTGTTGTTATTCGACATGAGTAGTTATGCAAAATCAAGAATATTGGTAAAAGCATGGCATAGCATGTGTTGTATGCAAATTAGTGTCACACTTCAGTGTTGTTACTTCAGTACAGCTCTGAGCTTAAAAAGGAGGCATGGTCATAATTATTCTTCTAAAACATGTTGTATCTGCCATAAGAGGAGAGAAATATATTCTGAAATGTACAGGAATCCATTTGGCCTGCTGAACATCATTGGTGAGTCAGTTTGCTTTTAACATAGATGCTTGTCGACACTTTGTGCCCACATGTTCCAAACCCACTGACTGATTCTATGGAAAATAGACTCATAGGTAAAAACGTAATGACTGATCAATACATAATGTAGAGTAAATGGAATATATACTAAATAGTATAGATTTGAGTCCATGTGTTATTTACTGTAAAATAAACTGTAAAACTGCAAAATAATATTAATCTCTTGTCTTTCTTCTTATATTTTACAATGTTTAGGTGAGCATAAACCCAACACTCCGATAAGTTTTTAGAGACAGTGTGTAGTTAACACCTCCAGAGTGACTCAAACATTCCACTTAATCTTGGTCCTATATAAAACATACTCTGTTTACTATAGCGTTACATAGCTCGAAGCGGAACAACTTCAATAGCAGAGATATATGTGAAAAGGTTGCCACAGCACTATCAAAAGACAGCTATTAGAGATTTCTTATAATGCTGAATTTCCATTATTGCTTCTGGGTTTTTTTGTGTTGTGTAATCGCAAGTGCTTTAGTCAAGAGCCTTGTAAAACAACTTGTTCAAAGCCAGATATAAGGTCAAACTCTGTGTTCTTGTGTGTTTTGAATCAATACTTCAGTATCTAATTTCAAGAGGAAGAAAGAAATTGTTCCTCAAGTGTGTGATAAAAATACTATAAAATTAAATGAGAAATATGTGTTAAAATTACTTATGACTTATAATTTAGTTATATTTACTTATTATTTAAAATGTAGTTGTATATTAGTTGTGTATCATGTATTTATTTATTTTTTTTCTATCTACCAGATGCTTTATGATATTCAGTCATTCATCAATAATCAGTTTGGGTGGTTCAGAAAAAAAAGACTATTTCTAGCTCTAAAATACAGTATCAGATGATGAACAAACTAATCAACAGACATGACACGTTTGCATTATTGTGGCAAAGGATATGTCAACAGCCATGATGATTCAACTAGACAACATTCTCGTCTTTGCCAGTAATTCTCTCTGGTATGGTTCCCTTGCCTGTCAGTGCTCATAATTATAAACTCGTAGCCAGAGTCCATCACATTACCGCATATACTGCCAAATCTCCAGGTGGCCGTTACAAACAAATGACAAATGATTCATTAAAGTGCAATGCGTTATGAGAAAATTATGAACTTAAACTGAAGAACGCATACTTGACTCAGAAGTGAAATCATTCCACTGTCCTAACACTACGTAGCTGCCAACTTGTTCTGCCAATACTGGTGCCCTTTTTGTCAATTTGGCCCCCATCCAGTTTTCACTCTGATTGCATCTTTCCCTTGTTAGGCCCGGGTTGGACGTAGAGATAGAGTGAGGGGAGGGAAGAGTGCCAATACAAACATTGTTCTACAGCTTTTACAAGCCGTGAGAGCAGAGAAGTTAATAAGCAGGTATTGGTTTTTAACTGCGGCCCGTTTATTGCTTTGCCCTGCAGCACGGTGAAGAGCTCCACTCCACCTCTTCCCTGTCCATCTGCACAGCACCTCCACTGACCTTGGACTGTGTTTCCTTCTCTCCCCATCTGCCAGCTTACTCATTTTCTCTTGACTCATTCAGCAATTCATTAAGAATCCTCATCGCAAAGCTTCTTTGTATGTGTACCCTCTACATATTTTTTAATGTCAGGGTTGCAGCAGAATATCAAAACCACAATCTAAAACTACAATATATGCACTAAATGTCAAATGCATAGCTTTATCTTTTATCTACTGGTTTAAAGAAATAAGGGGACGTACAAATATTTTTTTGTGCATAGTAAATTATTAATATGTGTTTTTTGGGTGAGCTGAGAATGAAGTGTTTTTACTGTGTGATCTGATTCAGACAGAGACATAAAAGGTGGAACAAGAAGCAGAAAGACTGAGATGTAAAAGATGAAATCAGTGTAGCAGAGGAGGGTCTTAGTCATAGTGTTAAAAGAAGATTGACTGTTCCTGAAACATGTTCTCCCATGGGGGCTTTTTCACACCTTCAACACCAGATAAATGACTAACTGTCACGGTTCACAAAAACACAACAAACTTAACACACTTAGTCCACAAACGATTAACATGGAGGCTCTACAAAACAACAAGCTTGAATAGGAAGCAGGAGGCCAGGCGCAAATCGTGAATATAGCTCTTATGGGGTTTGCAGTATCCGCCCCATCCTGCCCAAGGGGCCTATCCACTGATCCAACTGACAGAAGCAAGTGGGCACACACGCTCACATGATGAGTTTCCAGTTAGCTGGTGCAGCCAAGGAGAGAGGTAGGGAAACAGCCAATAGCCCGAGCAGAAGGGATCCGGGGGCCACTAAATATCCACCAAGGGCTAAAGAAGCACGATTGAGAGAGTCTCTAGCCCACTGCCTTCGTCATTCTCCTGCAGTGCTCCAGGACAGAACAATCACAGAGCAACATGACAACATGAGGACAGCAATGTCACAGCATGTGCACACAGTCTTATTGTCAGACTCAAAGCCAGATGTGCACAGGCATGTATTGTACGTATATATTTCCAGTACAGAACCATGCAGGAATATCCAGCAGGTGTAGATATTATGCAGTGCGTTTACAAAACGCCTAAACAAGTCTGTATTTGGATCCTAAGCAGCTTATAATTACAGTTTATATTAGAAATGTTGTTGCCTGTCACTTTCAAGAGTGGATTTCTTAGGTTTTAAATCTCTTCCCCCTAAATTGTTCTTTTGTGCTGTTCAGACAAACAATTCTTTAATACTTGTATCTTAGATGTGTTTTATGGATGTGATCTAATCTACTTTTATATTAAGGCTGTGACAGAGCCCACCTGCCCTCTCACTGGACACAGGGACATTACAGGACTCTGTATATGTTTTAATAAACGATGATTTAATCTTAGTGCGTGTGGGTGTTATAATGCAAATGGCTCCTGTGCCCCTCTTCTCTCCCATCCCTGTGAGTGCACTCTAGCACCTCCATGCAAACATTGTAAATAAGAATTTGTTTTGAATGTTTTGCCTGGTAAAACAAAGGTAAACTAAAATAAGTAAAATAAAACTTGACACTAGTATAAGAGAAATGAGGACACTCACCCCTGTTAAGGTCTTTATGTTATGCAGTGCATTCTGGGCTTCAAGGGCAGCTTTCCTTGTGTAAAACGTGACAAAACAGCAGCCTGGGGAGAGAGGGAGAAAGAGAAGGATGAGCACAAGCAGCAACAAAAGCACTTCCTCTATTCATCTGCCGGCATCACCTGTCGACACCAGCCGACATGGTGAGAATGTTAAGGAGAAAACACAGAGCAGAAGAAGGCAGCACTTTGGAATATGTTTTGACGCTGATGACTTGAGCCTCTGAGACATAAGCAAGAAGGATGTGTTATTGTGCCCACAGACTCACACAAACAGAACCAGCACACACCTCGGAAAACATGGATATGTGTCCAGTGAGTTTGTGAGACATGTAACATCATTTTATATTCCTCAGATTCCTATATTCACCTAATATAAACATGTCTACATAATACAACAGCTACGGATTCACAATAGCTTAACTTTCATGCATTATATTCTTGAATACATGAGTATTTACTGTATAATTTGGTTAACCGTGACCACAAGGCTAGATTCCAGTGTGTGTTTGCAATATATGATTGTCGATTGTCATGAAGGGTTTGAATCACCAAAAATCCATACATTTTAATCTGCTTTATTCCGGGGCAGGCTGTGGAGGCACTTTTATTTATTTTTTTCAATCAAAAGCGAATTATTTAAGTTAGTTATCCCCATTCTTTGTCTGCAAAAAAAAAAAAAACCCTGATAAATAAACCAAAAAAAAAAAAAAAAAAAAATACTATTGATACTATTTTAGTTATCAGCATTTTTAAACTTAAGAATTGCAGGTGAAGTACAAAAATACTGTAACTCGTGCATTTTGCTTGCCCATAAAGATAAACACCAGGACCCCACAGGACTTTCGGAATCAAAAGGTGAAAAATATGGGCAAATGTTTTGGGCTTAATTGTGGTTAATCCCCCAAAGAACAAAGCAGAAACAGTTTTGAGAGTGTGGTAGTTTTTTGCTGACTCAGTATGATAAAAACGCTCAGTCAGGTTAAAACTGAAAGGGAGCACATTAGGGCCAGACAGAGAGGTGTGAGGCTTTCATCTCCTTCTATAAACAAGCACTGCTATTAGGGCGATGTGCAACACAGCTCTCTGTAGACCGGGCCACTTTATGACTACTTTGACTTTATAGGTTTGCACAGAGCAGGCATTTACACAGGCTGAAAATCAAATAATTACTTGTAAGGCAAAGATAATTAGACGCACAACCCATCACGCTTATATATATATTTTTTGTGTACAATGAAAGACGTAATTTAATCCGCCCCTTTTGAACCGTGTGGTAAAGATGGAGTACGAGTCCCATTCCTTTACAATACACAATAGACTAACTAACAAGTCGGCGTGTGCATACTGTCTAAACACACATTTTCCATTGTTCGCAGCTGCTTTGTTGACATCCCCATTGCGCTGCTAAGTGTTAATGGGAGAAGACAGTCGAGGGGGCGTCGGACGTATCGCAGGCCTCCGTTCTGGTGACACTCGCCCCGCGGTGCATCTGAGTGAAACCCAGCAGTGAGCATCTGGAGCAGGTTTATCCTCCTGATCCCCGGGTCCCTTTGATGAGTCTGGGAGCGTAATGGAGCTGAAATCCTGCGACCTCCTCCGGGTCTCAGATCTGTTTGGATAGTTGGCCCTTAGCCTAGTGTTAGCATCCGGATTTCTGTGCTCGCGTATTGGCTGCAAATTAAATTCTCCTTCTTCCTCCTGCTCGGACGTCCACGATATTCGCTCTGGCTTAACTACATCAGTTTGAAGTTGATAAAAGACATACATTCAATAATCAATAAAACAGGTAAGTTGGATTTTCCTTGGGGGTCCTGGGATAATGGGCATTCATAGCCTATTTCGTTAAAAGATCCACATAATTGATTTTCACGACCATCTTACTGAAATTACTTCTGACAACTCTCCAGTTGGCTACACAGGCAATGTATTTCTTATGAATATAGATATCCCCGTTAAGCGCAAAAGGAACAGCCGTCAAAGCCTGCAGGATAAACCGTGGCCTTTCCCAACAGAAAACCCAACAGTGACCTCGTATTGTACATTGCAACGTTATAATTCTATTTTACCTGTGTTGGAGTCGGAGACCCTTGAGTGCCATTAGCAATTCCAACTGTACGCTGAGCGATGAATAATGATTGCAGCTGGATTTTCCGCTGTATACAATGGAGGGTTAGCTTTGGGTCTTAGCATTAGTGATTCTGATGGCATGTAATAAGAAGGGGAGGGCTAGCTGTTAGCGCCACGTTAGCCAGTGTTTTGTGATTCCTACAGTGTAGTCAGAGCCTGGGAGCTATGCAGCGTGTGGTGGAGGGTCCCAGGTGGTGCGCTGTCAAACCAGGATCAAAGAGCAGAGGAGTGGACCACATAGCCACACACACACACTCACACACACACACACACACACACACACACACACACACGCACGCACACTCACACTCACACACTTTTACGCACATCCAATCCCGAGATCCTACTTCTCCTGTTTAAGAGTCAGCATGCTCGCAACATGGAAACAGAAAGCTCCAAGACTTGACATGCTTATTTCTTTGCATTTTAGAGATACTGCTGGGTTTTCTTTTTGGGTGCATTTAAATTAGTCCTGAGCAAGCTTGTTTTTGCACAATCAATGTTTGTGTCAGTTTGAGTTTTCTGCTCCATATACATTTTGTGTCAGCTGGCCAGATGATGATCCCACAATCTCATTTACCCAGTTTGCCACCAGTGAACACAAAGCTGAAGGATGAGAAGAATTTGCATACACTGTCTTGATGACTTCCTTTTGAGACAAAGGCAGTAAACTGAATAAGTTGAACAAGAACTATACAAGAGACATGAATATGCTTTGTCCTGGTAAGATGGATATATGCAGGGAAGCACTCTTTGCCTCTGATGTAGATCAGGGACATTTGAACAAACTAAACACCTGATCAAATGAAAAGGGATTTAATAATAACCTGATATTTGAAAGTCTGTCAAGACAACAGAAAGATATGAGAATGAATGGTCAAAAATGACTACCAAGAACAAGTATAAATAGTTTTGGCAGCTGACGATGCCCTCTGAGTGAGAGAAGACCCTTGCTCCTCACCTCTGTCAACCAATCAACCCCCATCCGATGACGGGTCGACCCAGCCCTGCAGCTGAACACAAGAGGACAGAGAGGAGTGAAGAGGTGAGGAGGCATGCAGGAAGCTGAGGAACACAGGTATCACTCTTGCATAATTCTATTTAGTTTATTTCATCGCCGTGGCTGAGCTTATGCTGAATACAACATAAATATTGTATGGCTGTTTACCTTGGGGTATTCTCATCTATTGTTTTTGAAGTACCAACAAACAACACATTGAAATTCCCATGATGGAAAATGCCCAACCCATTTTAAAATATTAATTGATTATGCTAACGGTTACCGTTACTAACGGTTACAGACATTTGACATCCAGCATTTAGCTTATTAGCCATTCCAGTCATAGTAACATGACTTGATGTAGAAATGTCTAATCGCACAAAAATCTACCAAATGTCCAATGGACTTGTTCACCATGGAAACCACATACAAAAAGGGAGCAGCAAGCTAAATAAAAGTGTTGTTCCGCTTTCACCTGACAAACATTGTTTAGTTATTGCATAGACAATGTCATGTTGGATAAAGAATAAGGGTTTCAGACTCGCATGTATGTGACAGATACATGGTGTATCCAGTAGGCAAAGCTATACCATTTTCAGGTTACTTCTGAGGGAATAACACCAATCAACACAAATCCTCTTCCTCTCAGTATCTCTGGAGACAACAAGCACTTTCCGGGAATCAAAGCCGATTTTCTGACTAACCCTGAAGTGCACACTCACGCCAGCACACACACTTCAGCAAAGGGTAAAATCCCTGCTCTGTGAATTCAACCAGGCAACAGTCTATGTTGCTGAGGCATGCAAAACTATAAACACTGAGGTAAAAAAACAAGCCTAATTCGAAATTCTGAGCTGAGAATACTTCCCATTAAAATGCACCTGCAGCTGCTCCCTAATTGGGCCCAACTAAGTTGCTAAAAAAGCTTATATCTAGTTAAGGCCACATAATTGGCGTCTCTGCTTTAGGAAAGAATGAAATAAGTCGGTTGTCTGTCTGGAGTGGGCCCTGTCTCAGATGAATCCATTAGAGCAGATAATTGTCTCGGACAGTCAGGCATTTGCTCTGTTGTAACTGTTGGCTAAAAGAATACAGTCAGTTTGTACTTTAAAGCAAAAACAGAAGTATTTGGACAGTATGTGTTACGCTGAGGATAAGAGAGTATTATCAGCAGTTTGAGATTAAATCTTTTGCTTCTGGTTTCTTGACTTTTGAGTATTTATCTAAACACTGCTTATATTATAATGTTTTGACCAGTAACCACAGTGACCAGTGATTTTTTATTTTTTTTTTAATGTATTTACTATTATTACTACTATTAATATTCTCCCTTTAAAGCTGCACTATGGGACTTTTGTAGTAGAGAGTCTGTCAGAGGGTTTGCTGTCATTTTTTATCTGGAATGTTCTACAATTATGGCATTTAATTTAACTATCTCCATGGAAACAAACAGCCCACATCATCAAGTTACAGGTCAGATCTGTGGAAATGTAGGCCCACTCACAGGAAGAATTCATGTATTTGCAGTAGTTTTGATTAATAAAAACACTTGTAAAGGAATAAATGCAAGATATATTAGTTTAATGCCAAGCTGTGGAACATCTCCATAAAAGTTACACAGTTATAACATTTAAGGGTGCTTCGTTTAGTGCTACTCAACTTCATAACCCAGCAGTTGTTGAATTCCTGATTTATCCTGTGTTTGTATAGCAGAGAAAATACTCCTGTTGTTTGTTCCAAGATTTATATGAGATGCCATTTTCAAATTAAACTATTTTAGTATCACGGTGGAAAACATTTTTGTCCTATGAATGCACCACACACCTCGGCCCATTGAGATCTCTGTTCTCTGAGAGCGATGCCATGTCTATTTACGACATTTGCAAGACTAACTCCTGTTTATATTCTCTGTTCTCTTGCATCCACTTGTCATTATTTTACGCACGATGGCTATCCTTGAGGTGAAAAGCAATGTCGGCTACAGAATACAACTAAAACACTATATATGTATCTGTCCAGGTGGCCAATATAGTTTAAATAGATGTTATGAATTGTCTCTTGCTCACAAAAACACAGCCCTAAAGGTTGTGTCACAGAAAAAGAGGACGTTTTGTGTTTACCCCTCTGGTCGTCTTTTTCTAATTCCTCCTTTATCATTCCCTCCATCTCCTCCTCATTCCACACGAAAAAAAAATCTCAATTTCTCATCTTTTCTGGGCTTATCCAGTCATCTTGTTATCGACTCTGTATCACATTAAATCAACATTTGGGTGCCTTATTCTCCATGGAAGACGATTTTACAATTTAATCACTAATTTCAATCAATCACTCATCATACTAAAATGACCTACATGGTATTTCATGCATGGCTAATCGGCAATAGTGGTGACCTTTATAAATACAAATAAATACATACATTTAGGTATAAGGCAGGTATAACTGTACAAGGGTAAACGCTCTCTTTCTGTACCATGCAAATCTCCAAGGATGAGAAAGATGTACAATAGAATAATAATTGGACATTCTGTATTTTTGAATT
>JACN01026523.1:0-11484 GCA_000787155.1 Scartelaos histophorus
ATAAATAATAAATAATAAATAATAAAGAAAAAATAATCATCATCATAATATTAATCATCATCATCATCATCATCACATAATAATCATAATAATAATATAACTTCCTCAACTATGCTTTAGCAAAATGAGTGTTCATACCTGGACTGAAATGATCCAAGTGACTCCAGCACAGGTGTGTGAAGTTTAAAAACACAGTGGAGCGCTCCCTGTACCACATGAAATCACAAGGAGTTTTTTCAGTTTGAGAAAAGAACTCATCTTAAATATGCAGGGTTTGTGTGTTAAACATGTGTAAATTAAACAAAACACAACTCTGGGTCTGTTTGTGATGAGGAAAACATGATATCATAGAGAAAACAGAGTGATATGGGCTCTTTAGTGCTTTGCCCGGAAGCACAGCAATAGACT
The DNA here is from genome assembly GCA_000787155.1 of Scartelaos histophorus. Classification (NCBI taxonomy): domain Eukaryota; kingdom Metazoa; phylum Chordata; class Actinopteri; order Gobiiformes; family Gobiidae; genus Scartelaos; species Scartelaos histophorus. The sequence continues at coordinate 409 of JACN01026523.1, forward strand.
TTGTTTGCATGGTCGATCAGATCATATTACTTAGTTTACTGCTTGTTTAAACAAAGTAAATTAAATGAATAGTTTAACAGCATCTAGCGTGTTATTTCCACATTACCATACTTTACTTCGCTGTAAAGTGAGAACAAAACATAAAATGCCCTTTACATAAAAATAAAATACACACTTTAGGATAAATGACATAAAAATCCATTGCAGCAGGACATGAACTGGCCTGTGTGAGCTGCTCTTGATTTACATATATTTACTGAAGGCAAATAAGACTCTGCCAACAGTAGAAGCACTAAAGCAGGAGAGAGGAGGATAATGCTCAAGTATTAGAGTCTGACAGATCTGTGTATCTTCCTTTATTATTCAAATATGTAAATATATCAACTGAACTGGTAATATTAAAGGTCCTGTTTTACGCAGCATTGACTCTTGTAAGTTTTAAACCATGTTAGAATGTTGTCACCTCAGAAACACAAACCTGGAGTGTTTTAGTTCATACATACATGCTTGGATATCATCGTGGTTTATTAGTCTGGGACATCTCCAAAGCTCAAAATGCTTAGTTCCACCTTGTGATGTCATGAAAGGGTATTTTTCAAGTTACCTAAGTTACCTTTCACCATTCATTTAGTAGAGATGAGCAATTCCAGGACTGAAATCATCCAAATGATTCTTGTGAAGGTGTATAGCGTTTAAAAATGTAATGGAGCACTTCCTGTATTACCTCATGACATCAGTGTTTTCTGTCAGAGAGAAGAATTTAGCCTAAATATACAAAGTTAGTGTGTTAACAGGTCTGTTTGTAATGAGGAAACAACATTAGAACATAAAATATCAGAAAATAGTGTAATATGGACCCTTTAAAAATACACCTCTTGCTCTTACTGATTAAATAAAAAAAAAATTCTCATTATTTCAAGCCAGTTCCAACATGAAAATAGCTTCTGGCCTCCTCCACATTGAAGCATTCCTGGATGAATGAAGGATTACGGCGTCTCATAGTGAACTTTTTTGAGGAGTTACTTGATGCATAAAAGTATTTCTAATTCTGATTACATAAACTGTGAGATAAAAACGCATATCAGTGGTGTCTGTAACCCAGGACTCTTTCTGTCTTTGTTCACTTTGCATATTTTATAGTTCTCCATAACAAGTCATTGATGCTAATTAGAATGCGATCATTTTAAAAGGCGCATTATAAAAGCATGAAAGAGCCTGGTGGATCTGTCACACTTTGTGCAGGGCAAATACTGTAGTGCGCTCTCTCTCTCTCTGCTGTACATGAGGGGCGATCGAGAGCATGTGCCTCCCTCACACGGTTACCACGGCGCCGGGGCTTAGCTTCACAGCACTCTTGCATTTCACATTCTTCCGAGTTGATCCATTTAATCCACCTCCAACGGGTGAATTCATAATTTATCATGAGAGAGTAAGCAGTTTGGACAGTTCACTTTGGTTTAAGCATTTGAGCACATTAAAGCCCCTGTAGTATGCATAATTCACAAGGAGGGAGCATTAGAATGGTTAAAAAGTCAGTTTCGCACAATATAGAGTTTTCAACTAATATTGCAAAACATATTAAAAGAAACATTTGTGACTCTGATTATTCACAGTGGCTGCTGCAGAAAGTTTTCACATCCTCTTTAGTTGTATTTTGCTGTACTGTAGATAGATTCTAGATACATGTAGTATTGTCTTAAAGGTGCACTATGTAACATTTTAGTTAATAATACATTTTATTTAAAAGCGCCTTTCAGGACACCCAAGGACACTGTACAAGACAAAGATAAAAACACATACTGACAGATAAAACAAAGATACAGAACTTGATGATGGTGACAGTGACTGTTATGTGGTGTAGAATTGTGTGAACAGGTGGGTTTTGAGTCTGGATTTGAAAAGTGGAAGAGAGTCAATGTTGCGGAAGTCAGGAGGGAGAGAGTTCCACAGCTGAGGAGCAGAGCGGCTGAAGGCTCTACCCTTCATGGTGATGAGACGAGCAGAGGGGACAGAGAGCTGGAGAGAAGAAGAGGAACGGAGCGAGCGAGAGGGAATGGAGACATGGAGGAGGTCAGAGATGTAAGGTGGGGCCAGGTTATGGAGAGCTTTGAAGGTGATGAGGAGGATTTTGAAGTGGATTCTCTGTTTTATGGGAAGCCAGTGTAGTTCTTGGAGGATGGGGGTGATGTGGTGGAAAGATGGAGACCTGGTGATGATGCGGGCTGTGGAGTTTTGGAGTTGGAGGTTCATCACTTGCTGGTTTCTATGGATATGTCATTGCTCTCCCTGGAATGTTTCACAGTATGAGATTTATAGAAGAAGCATCTGTAATTCTACTTCTAGAATTATTTTTATTGCTTTTATTGCTCAAAAATGCCTCCAGTCCCAGGTATTCTGACTGTGAGCGGGGTCGCCTCTCCACAGATCTGACCTGTGTCTGGTTTGTAAAAAAAATTTAAAAAAAATTTAAAAGTGAAAATTGACCATCTACCAGAAAAGTTACACAATACACCATTAAATAAATTTATAAAATGAGGGAACATGTACATCATGTAAATCCAATATAACTTTTATTAAACTGATTTATCCTCAGTTGCACAAAGTATTGGACCTAGTGGCTCATTTATTGTATGTTTATGCATGTTATAATTTGGGATTTAGGTTCTCCAGATGATTATATGGAGAGCTTTGAAGGTGATGAGGAGGATTTTGAAGTGGATTCTCTGTTTTATGGGAAGCCAGTGTAGTTCTTGGAGGATGGGGGTGATGTGGTGGAAAGATGGAGACCTGGTGATGATGCGGGCTGTGGAGTTTTGGAGTTGGGGGTTCATCACTTGCTGGTTTCTATGGATATGTCATTGCTCTCCCTGGAATGTTTCACAGTATGAGATTTATTCAATTACACATGCTTTTATTGCTCAAAAATGCCTCCAGTCCCAGGTATTCTGACTGTGAGCGGGGTCGCCTCTCCACAGATCTGACCTGTAACTTGGTTTGTTTTGTAAAAAAATAAAAAAGTGAAAATTGACCATCTACCAGAAAAGTTACACAAAGCACCATTAAATAAATGTTAATTTATAAAATGAGGAAAACATGTACAAATCCAATATAACTTTTATTAAACAATTGTCAGTTGCACAAAGTATTGGACCTAGTGGCTTATTTATTGTATGTTTATTTATGTTATAATTTGGGATTTAGGTTCTCCAGATGATTATACAGTCTGAAAGCAGAAAGAGTCTCACACGAGTCTTTCATTTGAGTTGTCAGTTTCAATGCTGAAATCCAGTTGGTTTTATTTTATTTTATTTTATTTATTATTTTGTTTATTTATGAGACATTGTGTCAGTGCTCAATCTGCATTACCCTTAACAGGAGACACTCATTTCTACCTGTGGTCCCTGGTACATGTTTTTTTTTTTTTAGGTTTTTAGGTTTTTAGGTTTAAATCTAAAAGGAGTCTCTTTAATCTGAATGGTCACTACCTGTCACTGTCTGGCCTGTCCATGTACTGAGAATGAGAAAAACTTGTGTGTCCCCCATCTGCAGATTAAGACACTGGCAGCTCAGGTTCAGTTCTGATTGTGATACCTTTTTAGAAGAGTAAAGCCTCTTGTCTGCTGGCACGGTTCTGTTGGGCTGTGGAGCAGATCTGTTTGGGTCGACTCCTCCAGCTCAGTCATGTTGTGTTTCCATTCTCCAAGCACAGCTGGATCCAGGGCAGGGCTCTGCTCCATGAGACACTGACGTCACCCAAATAACTCTTATTATTATGTTTTATTCATAAATAAAATGTAAATCATACCTGAATTATACTCTTAATCATAAAAACACATAAAAAGACTTTGTAATTCCAAGTTTGTACATGAGATGTGGCTAAAGCTTGAGTAAACACAAAACTACTTCAGGTTTTTTCTGTATTTATTTCTCCTGTCTGAGCCTGAGACACTTGAGTACCAGGGGAAATGAGCCTTAAACGTACACTAACTTCTTTGCTTGTCTTCATGGAAATGTTTCTTTGCCTGGAATGTTCCACAGTGGGGCATTAAACACATCACCTTTGCATTTGTTTAATTACATGTGTTTTATTCCTCAAAAATGCCTGATTTTGTATCATGTGCAGGCTCACTTCATAGATCTGACCATTTACCAGAACCTGTGGAATAATCAAGGGAAAACAGTAATACTCTATCTCCATGGACACTAGTAAATGGTGAACCCTCCCCTTCCAGTTACAGAGTTCACCTTTTAAGAGAGTACGATATATACAATTCCTTTAAAACCAAATTTAGTGGTTAATTTGTAGCAGGTTACACCAAAATAAAAAGGCTTTATGCAAACGTTCTGAAGCATGTTTACTGACAAAGTCTAACACTGAATATATCCAAACAGCTGCAGATTTACATTAAACATTTACCCTGCCTCCGTCTGAAATCAACACTCCAGACCTAGAGATGTAGTCTGAGCAGGACTGATGAAATGAGACACCAGTGGCACTCAGCACCCATAAGGTCCACATGACGGGGACATCTCCCCCCCACACGCTATGGGCCCATGTGCAGCGCTCACTCATCAGAAACACACCTGAAATGTTCTCAAATGTTTCTTCACACTTTCTTCACACTTGTTTGATAAAGCCGGTGCAGTAGGATCACTCCCACAGAGCACTCACAGAACTCGGTCTCACTTTTCTCAGGATTGTGACATCACACATAGAGGATCATTATTTATAAGGTAGATTTTATTCTGGCTGTATGAAATATGATCACCAACATTTGACCATCTTTCAACCAGTTTCCCAGAACAACTGCTGAGGAGCAGGACGTGACTACAGTGACTATAACGTCTGGAGAGCTGTCTGCAGATCAGGAGTCAGGACCATGGTCAGGAGAATAGTCAAATTCTCTCTTTACGCGCGAGTCTTTGTGGCTAAAACTGACTATTCTCTGTACTGTAAATGGCCCATTGTTCACTTGTAAACACATCTTTGGGTGGAACCTAAACTCCCTGTTCCAGCTCTGTGAGAAAGTGTGTGATATCAGAGGTCTGGTACAGTCTGTGTCTCCAGCCTCTGCAGGGAGTCTCTCTGTGGTGTAGACATTGTGTTAGGCCATAAACACACTGCACGTGTCAGTGTTTACGTGCATAAGCTCGCAAAACCACAGCCTTGCAACAACGTGAGGACAGACACAGCGGCTGCTCCAGCAGGACTTAAGCGCACAGACTGGCTCTGTGTTTCTTTATGGGAAAGACAATCAAATTTGACTGGGCGTGTTTAGCCACTTGTCACAAGTCTACATAAAACTAACCAGGTGAATAGACTTGTATTGGTCTGTACAGGCTGACCATGGCAAGCACAAGGTTTTCCAAAGTAAATTCACACAAATTCATTTCTGACCCTGAGGTCCACCAAATGACACAGAACTGTACAAGAACACCCTGTGCTGATGTAATAGTACAAAATCAACAACATGTTTTCTATGTATTTTGCTAGAGATACGTGTCCACACTCACGGCAAACATGAAAAAACAATGGCTGGATTTTATTCAATAAAATAACGACTACAAGTTACAAGTGCAGAACATGCTGCTCCTTGCACATGTGGCAGTGTGGCCCTTCCCTTTCATTCTAAAAATGTGCGTCCAAAAGTTTGTACACTTGAGCAGCATGCCACACCCTTTGTGCCCTCTTGTCTGGGTACACTTCACATGACGTAGTTCATGTGATTAGCTGCTACTTCATGTGTTGCAGACCTGGTCTTACAGCATTCACGTCATTTAAACAGAATCAACAGGTATTTTCTGATTAAAGTGAAACCTCATAACCAGTTTGTCTTGGACAAACAGGAATGAATTGGGAAACTATTTGTGAAAATGACAAATGATGTGCCATTATCAAAGTGTATTAAGACACTTTTCAGTCTGCTTTTTCATGCTATGAATCTTGCATTTAATCAACTTGATGAATAAGATGTTTTTATTGCTTTAAAATGTCTTTAAAAAACAAAACATACATATAGAATATGCAGGATTACTGAAACATGGTTAAAGGAAACTCAACACAAGTCCAAGGATGTTTTTTATGGTGATATGTCACATCAGAGTCAGTGACCGTGGCCTTTTAAGACAGTTGGCCACAGTGTGAGGAGGGCTGAACCACTGTGATGTTTATGGTCCAGGCCTGAGCCCCAGCCGCAGACAGGACCCTCAGTGCTCTATTTCAGGGAACGCTCCAGTGATAGGCAGCTAAAAATACCAGCAGTAGGAGCAGTATGCAGCTCTCAAACAGAGCAGACGGGCACATGGTACATTTAGACAGGACAGGATGACAAAAGGCTCTCGTGACTTTTCAAACCCCTGTGAGGAGGAGGAGCCTGCAGCAAAAACATCTTCAGCAAATGACTTCCTCATTTAAATTTGGAATTTAATGATGTTCCTGAAGATACAGAATTGGACTTATAACGGGAATAACGGGAATAATATTATTGCTAAGTGCTAAGTTTAGTGCTAAGTTTAGACAGAATTGTTTAATTATACATATTTACTGAATGTAATAAAGCTACCATCAGTAAGTGTAGTTGATTTTTGTTTAGTAGATGGGAAATGTGAAAGTCAGATCTGTGGAGAGGCAAGCCCACTCACTGTGATAATCTACTTTTCAATGGTTTTTATTTTATTTGGAAATAACATATTTGGTGATATTTGGTTTGGTTAAAGCAGAGCTGTGGGACCATGTGACACAAGTGAAACACAAGAGAGGACTGACCGTTGGAACAGAACTGGACTGAGGTTTTGTGGTTTCACAGGACTCATTTCATTTGAGGAACTTCCACTTGACATGAACTATTGACCCTGTTCACCAACTGCTTGCCTGGGATCAGAGTAAATGGTTCCTCAGTATGTTATGAAGATGTGAGTCTGGTCTCTGGTGAATCTTTTCAAACTGGCGTCATTGATTGGTGGATTAGCCAATCAGGTGCATACATGGTCCACATCAGAAAAAAATGTAATAAAAAAATAAGACAAAAATATCACAGGGTGCTGAAAAACATTGTAGATTTTTGCTGAATCGATGAGCAAAACCCTCTATTAACCTATTAATTAAAACTCTATTCATCTGGGGGGAGCTAAATGTGTTTACCTTATTTCTCATGCACCGATTACACAATCACATTTGACCCAGTGTGAGGGACGACGGAGGATATGGGGACCAGACTGATATCAATCTGTATATAAAATACAGAGAGATATCAATCTGGATTTGCCAGACGACCAACAGGCAGCATTCTGTCTGGGGGATTCAAGGACACAGAAATTGCAAATGACAATAGGAGAAGCTACAAAAATGTAAAACATGGAATAAATAATGACTAAACAAGGACCAAAGGATATAAGTATAAGTTTACATATTGACTAAAATAAAGTCAAGGTTCCTAACCTAAATCTCCATAGATATAAATGTGAAAGATTATGGCCAAAGGAACAAGAGGGAACAAGAGGTCTGCAGGACTAAATAAGAGTCAGGCTTGGGGAGATATTCAAGGTAAAATGATAAAAAATCCGATGCCCAATCAGAAAGCAAAATGAAATGCTTCACCAAAGCTATAGCATAAAATAAACCATGGAAATAGTTGTTTATTAAGATGATTAATCTAACACTTTACATTCATCAGAAAACAACTCCAACCGTTTGACAGTTTTCTCTCTCAGGATTTCCACTCAAACGCCCTCTGTTTCACATGAAAGATGCGGCAAACCACATCCTCAACTTAGAGTTTAGACACACTTTTTCTAATGTTTCTTCTTTTATTGACCCTTTACATTATAGATTTGTTAAATAATAGTATACAAAAAATAAACTCAAAATAACTACAACTACTTTTAAAGATACCTTAAACTACTAAAAAAAGACACGTCCTTATTGCAATTAAAGCACAGATTTTTGTATCTGTAAAAATACCCGTGGTGCCTGCAGGGTGTGTACAGGTGCAGGGGTACATCTGTACACACAGTGTGTACAGGTGCAGGGGTACACCTGTACACACAGTGTGTACAGGTGTACCTTGGACGTCCCCACTCAGTCCAAATAAAATGAAAGTCCCAAGTTACGCATGGAGGAGCGTGACAGTGATTAGCGACCAAATAGTTTTGTTCACCTGTTTACTGAGGGCGGGGCTGTAAAACTATTAGAACCTGTCCTCTCTGACACTCAGTACACATTAGACTCTGTGAGTCTCCCTCCCCTCCAAGCACACACAAGACAGCGCCCCCACTGGCTCACTTTAAACGTGCATGTACAGTGAGTGGGAGCACCTTCTTCTCCAGGTGTCACCCAAACACCAGTCCTGTGTGTGCCGTAATAATAACTCAGTAAAACAAATGCACACATTCAATACCCAGTGCATGCCTCTGTCCTCTCAGTCTGTCACTCATCTCAGTTACTGTGATCAGGACTGTCAGGACACACAGCCGCTCTGCCTAATCACATGTTTTAATTCACTGTGCACAGACTGGAAAATCAGCATGAGATGATGACAGGAACTTATTCAGTCACTGAACTGAGTGCGGAGGAAACTGAATGAAACACTGTAGACATAAAATAGGAGACGAGAAGAGCGAGAGAAAAGTAACGTGAACCTCCAAAGCTCCATGCGTCAGGTGCAGGGCCTGTCACCCACCTGACCGTGGGAACTCTCCCATAAGCAAAGGAGCACTGTGTAAATACAATTTACTTACTTACTAAAAATATATGTGTATTCAAATGTAGTCAGGCATAAAGCCAAAACAAGCAAGTGTTGAAAATGTCATTTCCGTGAGCCTGAATGTTTAGGCCTAAAAATAATTAGATTAAAATCTAAATACGTATAATAGCCTACCTGAGTCAAAATCACTTCCCAAAATATTCATAAAGAATTTATAAACTGTGCAAAATATTTTAATCCTTTTTTCTATTTTTTTTTAATCTCCCTCTAGGGAGTGGCAAGCAAGCAACACTTCTCACTTCTCCTGGAGCTTTTATTTTGGCAGATTTTAAATTTGCCAACATTATTTAATATTTAGATTTCTATTTAATATTTAGATTTAACATTTAGATTTAGATTTAACATTACATTGAATTATTAGATTTTAGATTAACATTTACATTTAACATTTAGATTTAGATATGACATTTAGATTAAGATTTAACATTTACATTAACATTTTACATTTAGGTGTACTATTTAATATTTATATTTAACTATTTACATTTTCTCTAAGTTTACAATATCGCTTTAAATGTGCAAAAAAGTCACAGAAATTTTCACACCTGTTTTGAACAAGTGTGAAACATTTTGAATATTGTTTGAAGCTAAATGTCACAAAAATTTTTGAGGTTTTTTCAGCATACAAACGTGCCCCATAGATATCTGCTTTCAGATGTGGTGAAGTTAAGGATATATACAAATCTATATAAAACACAGTACTTTACTGACTTTGCTATGTTCCACACTTTTAGTTGGCATGGATAAGTGACATCTCATTTTCTTTGTTCTCCTCAGTACAAATAAACACAGTGGAGCTCTGGTAGTTTTTACTTTCACTTTAACATAATGGACCAAAACAAAACAACATGCACTAGCTAGTCCACAGTGGAGGGGCCATAGTTTTCATAGTTACTGATTTAAAACAAAGCAGCATGTCCAAACACGTGTCTAATATTTTCCTGTCCATTTCTTACCTCATGTAGTTGAACATTTCTCTGAGACTGTGGCTAATATAAATCGGACTTCACTGTTACATGCAACATCCAAGTACAAATAGACGTCTCCAGATGTGCTCGTGGGATCCTTGAGATTTGAATCACGGCACTTCAGTCGTAGTCCCTGGGTTTACAGTCATTCTGATTCAATATAAAATGGACAAGGTCAGTTATTTCCTGGTGTGCATATAAACATAGTATAAACATATAAACACACAACATAGTTTCCCTCCACTCTTATATGATTTTAGGTAATGTGAGAACCATAAACAGTGTAGAGCAGACCTACTTCTAGAACACAAAACAACTAAATCTAAAACAGGGACTAAACCAGAACTAAACCAGGACTAACCTGTCTTGCAGCTTTATGAGTTCTTAAACCATGAGTCAAGTAATGTAAGCTACCAAACAGCAATATCAGGTTTTATTTTTGGAACACCTGTTTACACCTTGAACCTATTTTTCTGAAATAAATGTGTCCTGAAATAATAAAAATGACACTCATTTATGTCCTTTTGCACTAAATCATTCTGTCTAAAATGAATTACAGATAGTAGTATTATTACAGGCGGCACGGTGGCTGAGTGGCAACACTCATGCCTCACAGCAAGAAGGTTGCGGGTTCGATCCCCAGGTCGCCCCATCAACCAAAAACATGCAACACCCTATGAACAGTGTACAACAAGGGACCGGCAGGGAGCTCCTCCCTCCTGTGGGCTCACCACCTGGATAGGGTCTGGGTCTGGTGCATAGAGTAATGGGCAGCGTGTTGCCCCCGCGACCCAGCAGGATTAAGCGGGAGAAAATGGATGGCTGGAAGTATTATTACAGGTCTTATATTACACCAAATAGATTATTGTCTATGTACTATTAGCCTCTCTTAAATATCACTATAAAGACTGTAACATGAATATCGTAATAATATCGTATCGTAAGATGTGGCTCCCGTGCTGGTATGTCCTTTATGTTGATGATACAAACATTACTGCCAGTATTGTGCTACTGTTATTAGAATGAGTCTTCCACTTGTTTTATTGCACTTTATTGAAAAAAAGTTGGTGCTCTAAATGTAAATTGTTTTTCTACAACAATAAAATCTTGCACGTCCTACTGTATGACATTAAACAGATCATCTCTGGGGACAAAATGTTATGTAATTATGTAATTATTCTTTGGTTTAGTGAGATTCATAGTTTCACACCCGTTTTATGTATTATGTTCTCTATGTTCTTTTTTGGTAAAATCTTAGAATCATGTGTACTACATTTTAGTGAAATAAATACGTCATATGCACTTTCAGTACCAGTAGTGAAAAAAGTGTGTGTGTGTGTGTGTGT
>JACN01136128.1:0-5000 GCA_000787155.1 Scartelaos histophorus
ATGTTATTTTTTGTATGTGTGTTAGTCATATATTTTAACATGAGAAGGGCGTATTGTTAGACACTCAAATACACATACATAAATTTAGATATGCTAGAGCACACAGGAAGATGTGTGCAAATTTAGACGGGCACAATGGTTTCAGACTTTCAGATGTATCAGTGCTACAGTAATGCCCCTCCCTCACATACTGTGTGGGTGTGGTGGGGGGGGCGCTGCTGTGTTAATGGTCACAAACCTAACCCCATTGTTTGGGTGAGTCATCCTCCATGTCTCTTAAAGTATGGACATGACTCAAAATAGCAGGTAGAATGTGACCAGGAGAATAAGAAAAGATTGGAAACACTGGAGACCCGGTGCCAATGTCGCTGAAATTTGTTTTGTCCCTTTATATTTCATTACAGTGATTTTAATAATTAAATAAGGCTGCTTTGGCTTCTTCCTTCCACTTTTGCTACTGCAAGTCATGTCAAGTCGAGCCTGTAGTGTCCATGATGTCATTCTGGGTTATAGACTCCAAGCTGAGTTGTGTGTATGATGTATTTGTGTATGTTTGTGTTTTTAGCTGAGCAGGAAACCACACCTTTGGGTTTTTGAGCATGTCTGACTTTGGGGCTGGTTCAAACGGGGGCAAGGAAATGAAATGAGGGAGTAATGATGGACTCATACAATCCTGTCACTGTTCACTTCACTGCAGCCCAAACTGTGTACTTCCTCCAAACCCTTGATTAGCTTTAGTAGCACTTTTATTGATTCATGAATAACTTACTATTCATGAGACTAATGCAAGACTTTTTTTTTTTTATGGAGTAGATGTGTGTGTCTGGTAGCTTCTGTGCCTTATTGGTATTGTGAATCTGATTATTGGCCTGTTTTTCTCCTCCAGTCTTCAACTCTCTGGACATGTCTCGCTCGGTGTCAGTGACGGCAGCGGGACAGTGCCGCCTGGCGCCCCTCATCCAGGTCATTCTGGACTCTAGTCACCTTTACGACTACACTGTCAAGCTGCTATTCAAGCTCCACTCTTGTGAGTAAAAGGCACATTCAAACACATCTATGAAAAGAACCTATAAAAAGTCATATTTGATAGGCTTTTTACTCAAATTTAGTCTTTCTCTATCTCCTATCACATACATTAATCTGATGATTTCCCTGTTATTTTCTATTCACACTATGACCATTTGTAATTGCATTTAAGCACAAATGGCTTTCTCTTTCTGAGGCTTGGTAGTGTTGACCACAATGTGAGAAAGTTTCTAACCAACTGCAATACAAATGCAATTGGTGCATACAAACCTATATTTATCTCTTATTTTATAATACAACACATTTTGTTTGAATAAATATTTCATTTTTCTCACACTTCTTTGTATTTAAAAACGTGTCTAATAAGGTATTTCTTTGTTCAGGTACATACATAGCTGATAAAATATTGTAATGAATTCTTGTCTGAGAACAAGACTTCATCATTATGCCAAGAATACATCAAGGCTGAAATGACTATTTTAAGAATTTTGCTGTATCCTTGCATAGTTTTTATTTGTACAGTTATTTTTGTTAACATGCAGTCTTACGTGTTTTTGTGTACAGGCCTTCCAGCAGACACGCTCCAGGGCCACAGAGACCGTTTTCAGGAGCAGTTTAAAAAGTATGAACATCTTTTCCATACTTTTTACACTATCTTAAACTGATTTGGCACAGTCTGCACTCTTGGGCTCTTTTTGTACCCTATGACCAAATGTGTAAATCCACTGAAATGTGTTAAATTGTATTTCTGATGTGAAGCCCTTCTGTCCTGTCTGCACTCTTCACAATTTTCTCTCTTTATGCAGGTTAAAGAGTCTTTTCTACCGCTCCAGCAACTTGCAGTATTTTAAAAGACTCATTCAGATCCCACAGTTGCCTGAGGTAATCCATTATATTTATATTTCTTAGCTTTCCATTCAATGATGTCAAAACCAATCAGTGAATTTAATAAAGATTTTAAAGCAAGTACATTTAGCAAGCAATTCCACTGAAATAACTATAATTGCATCTTAAAACAGACAGGCCACTTTTTACTATATACTGAGGAAATACATGTTGGTTATAGCCTTGATCTGGCAAAGCTTCATTCAGTGTTTTGACTGGATTAGAAGCATAATCATAAACAGCTTTTTACATCAAGTAAATCCATAAATATTACAATAGACACAGGTAGGTAATGTTTATGAAACATTTATACACAATTCCTAAATATACGGTCTGTCTTTATTACCTTACTTTTATGTTGGAAGTTTTATCTAGGTCAGGTTTACTTTTTCCTTACAACTGAAAACACAAATCGACCCATAATCCATTGTGATATTTTCAGAATCCTCCCAACTTCCTGCGTGCGTCAGCCCTGTCAGAGCACATCAGCCCCGTGGTGGTGATCCCGGCAGAGTCGTCGTCCCCCGAGTCCGAGCACGTGGTTGAGACAGATGACCTCGTAGACACAGACATCCCCGTACCACCGGTAAATTACAAAACCTAAAACCTAAACAGCAAATTGTGACCATAACTGTATTTGTCATTACTGGCGAAATAGTTCTAAACACTTGGTGATCATGGGTGTTGTGATGAAATGATTGTATTTAGAATGTGATTAAATCTGATGCATTGTAGTTCTCATAGTTTTGAGTTGAAATTGATGACTAAGGAGATTATGAGGTAATGGAGTATGTGGATTGTGTAGGTTGGCAAGTGCAGTACTAGTTAATTAAAATAGGTACAACTTGCAAGTAATGGGAGTAGGTTTGCATATTCTAATATTTGCGTTCTTATGCATTTTATATTTTCAGGCTGCGGTGGAGACCAAATTTGATGATCTGTTTGGCACAACAGCAGCCGTCGATCCGTTTAATTTCAACAATCAGAATGGGATGCGCAAAGACGACAAGTAAATAAAACTTGAAACTGCACTGAATATAGTGGAATGATAAAATAATGTTGTGCTTCATATCCATTCATGGAGAGTGATTGTCGTCTAAAATAATGTTATAATGTTGCTTTTGTCCTTTTCAGAGACAGGTTAATTGAACAGTTGACCAGGGAGATTCAGAGCCTTAAAGAGGAGCTGGAGTCTTTCAGGCTAGAGGTAAAACTTTTCTTAAAAACTTTCTGATTAAAATAGGATGTTAATTTTGACCGCTTGAACTTCCAGTAGTTTGTTGAGAAAGATTCACTGTGCAACTTTTCTGGTGGAGGGTCCTTTACCTGCTTGTCTCCACACAGAGGTTATTGCTTTACCTGAATGTTCCACAGTATGGCATTACACAAGAACATGACACCACTGGCAAAGTTGCAGGTCAGATCTGAGGCAAGGAGAGCTCACACACAGTAAGAATGCTGTTGAATGAGCATTTGAGCATTTGTGTGTATGAAAAGTACATGTAATTGAATAAATTCAAAGTAGATGCCATGCTGTAGAACAATCAAGGCAAAACAAAAACATTTTATATGATGTTATTTTGTTGGTTATGCGAACAAATAATAGATTTTAGTGTAACCCAGTTGTCTGTGATTGTCCTCAGAGTGGGCGGTTGTGCCAGGCTCTGCGGGGGCGTGTCAGTGAGCTGGAGGCGGAGCTTGCCGAACAGAGCCACCTGAGGCTCCAGGCCGTGGGAGAGACAGAGTTCCTGAAGGCCGAGCTAGACGACCTGCGAAGGGTCAGAGAGGACACTGAGAAGGAGCAGCGCAGCCTCACAGAGATAGAGAGTATGCAGCCATCTTTTTTCTTTTTTTTTTTTGCACCTGTACCAAAGAAAAAAAAAAGACACTTTGTTGTGGTGGGACATGAGCAAATAATAATAATAACTTTATTTATACAGCACTTTTATTTACAAAGTTACAAAGAGCGTTACATACAGTTAAATAAGGAGGCATAAGGCACAAAACTGTACATCCATCCATCTTCCGCTTATCCGGGGCCGGGTCGCGGGGGCAGCAGTCTAAGCAGGGACTCCCAGACTTCCTTCACCCTGGACACTTCCTCCAGCTCCTTTGGGGGAATCCTGAGGCGTTCCCAGGCCAGCCGAGAGACGTAGTCCCTCCAGCGTGTCCTAGGTCTTCCCCGGTGGGAAATACCCCGAACATCTCCTGAGGGAGGCGCCCAGGAGGCATCCGGACCAGATGCCCGAGCCACCTCAGCTGACTCCTCTCGATGTGAAGGAGCAGCGGCTCTACTCCGAGTTCCTCCCGTGTGACTGAGCTCCTCACCCAATCTCTAAGGGAGCGCCTAGCCACCCTGCGGAGGAAACTCATTTCGACCACTTGTACCTACGATCTCGTCCTTTCGGTCACTACCCAAAGCTCATGACCATAGGTGAGAGTAGGAATGTAGACTGACCAGTAAATCGAGAGCTTTGCCTTTCGATACACCGATCCGCCTTTCAATCTCACGGTCCATCCTCCCCTCACTCGTGAACAAGACCCCGAGATACTTGAACTTAAAACTGTACAATACAGAAAAAAATAATGTTTTTGTACAAATGTCACTCTATATAAGTGTATTTTAACTTCAATTTAAAAGTGCCTACAGAGTCAGCTGTTCTTAGTTTCTCAGGTAAAGAAATCCATAGCTTTGAGGCACTCATAGAAAAGATACGGCCCCCTCTAGTAATAAGTTGAGAGAATTACAGTCACATAATTGGGGATGAGGCCATTAAGAGGTTTGAAAGTTATTAATACATTTTTTAATCAATTCAAAAGTTGATGTGGAGTAGGGAGACCAGTATTGGTGTAATGTGCTCATATGTCATTGAATGAATTGAAATATAATATCATAATAACAAAAGCAAAAACACCATATGATTTCTGTATCACTTGTAACACACAGAAAAATAGGAATTCCAATAGGTGCCACCACATGACAACCTTGAATGCCAGAATGCCATAAGTCTTGATTTCTTAGAGAGATAAAATGTAGGTAAGTATGTCTGTAAGTCTCACATTTTATAATTCGTGTGGCATCAGTGAAA
>JACN01136128.1:10000-12676 GCA_000787155.1 Scartelaos histophorus
AAATGCTCAACAAGTCCCGAGCAGTGGACACAGGAATCAAGATGGAGGTCAACGAGAGGTAAGAGTACATTTCACACCCAGGGCTTTAGTCTAGTTTATTTACTGTCTATGGCAGTGAGGGATTCAAGCAGCAACCACAACCACATCTTATAAAAACTTCCGCAGCTTTTGAGGTGGTGAGACAAAAGGAAGCGGGCTAAACATGATCAAAATTATCCAAACTCTGAACTAGGTTTCATTCAAGGTACTGACACTTAGGCATTATAAAGGTGTTTGAACTAGATGAAGTAAAATGATCTATATTCTGCATGCAGTGCTGTTAAAAAAAACAGGCCGACATTTGTGTTCAGCAAATGTCCACTAATGTGCACTAATTACACATTTTTTTAAACACACAAAAGGTGGCAGTAAATGTGAAAATGTTGTTACAATAAAGAAAAACAAATTGAACTATTCAATGGAAGTATTTATTCTTTTCATAGGTTTTAGCATTCTGTTATATGCAACATTTTGAGGGTTTTTTAATATGTATAAAGTCATTTGTCATAAATTGACAATTTGTCTGGCAATTTTCCATCACTCTGGTACCCATGGGTTTATCTGTTGTCTTCTAAAAGGTCAAATTAGTACAATACACCCTATTAGCAGCACTAAATTATGGTTAATGTGTGTAAACAGCAATCATTTCTATAAATCAAAATTGGTTGGTTGTGTTATGTTTTCTAACAAGACTGATCTGGATGTCCTCTGTCGCCCCCTTCAGGATCCTTGCGTCTTGTACAGAACTGATGCAAGCCATTAAGGAGCTTGTTCTATCTTCCAAAGATCTGCAAAGGGACATTGTGGAGAGTGGCCGGGTGAGTCACATTGTACTTGTTATTCTCTTGTAAAAGATGAAAAGAATTGACACAAGATTGTCGTCTGAATGCCAATTGATTGTATTTTTTTCTTCACATGTACATTAAAGACTAGCCGGCATTGGCACTTGATGATTCTAACTCCAATATAACAACATAAACATATAGTAAAAGCCAAAAAAGCATTGTTAAGTCAGAATTCAATAACTGGACAAACATAAATGACCCAATATTACTGGATATCTTCAGAAGTAATGAAACTAATTCAATAATTAAACAGAAATCACAATACAATTAAAGCTAGCGATGACATCATTGACAGTGTGATTGATCGCTCTTAGCACTGACATGTTACAAGGTCAGAAAAATATCGTCACTGAAAATATAATGTGTGTGACATTTCGTGATGTAGATAGATTACATAAAAGGTTCTACAAAGATGAAGTACATCAAATGCATAATGCTAAACTGGTCACTTAAGTGATTTTATTAATGCTGCCTGTCTCCTCAACTGTAGGTGTTCATTTAAAAAACAAGTGGTTTTACCTCTTTTGTCCATCAGGGGGCAGCCTCCATGAAGGAGTTTTATGCAAAGAACTCCCGGTGGACTGAAGGCCTGATCTCAGCCTCAAAAGCAGTGGGATGGGGGGCTACAGTCATGGTGTAAGTCCAACATGTCACAACACATTTCATAATCACAGTTAGACTCCCAACAACAGAACTAAAACAAGAAGTACCATAAGTTTGTCCTTATTTGTTTAAACACATGTGTGGGATTTGAATAGGATGGGTTTTTGATGGTCTGTTATGTGCAGGGATGCTGCTGACCTGGTGGTCCAGGGAAAAGGAAAGTTTGAGGAGCTGATGGTTTGTTCCCATGAAATCGCTGCCAGTACAGCACAACTGGTGGCTGCTTCCAAGGTATGCAGCTTGTGCGAAACTACTGTGTATTCCTGAGCAGGTGAACTGTTCCGATTAGACGGCAGGATGGTTAATATTATATATTTTTTCTTTTCATAGGTAAAGGCAGATAAAGACAGCCCCAAACTTCAGCGTCTAAAGCATGCGTCCCGGGGCGTCACACAGGCCACTGCAGGTGTGGTGGCTTCAACCAAGTCGGGCAAGTCTCAGATAGAGGAGACAGGTGGGTCCTTAGTATATTTCACTACATATAGTTATACAATTCAATAACTGAATAGTTCAAATGTTTTTAAAGTTATAATAATAATCAAGAAAAACACAAATATAATAAACACATTTTATTTTGTTCTTTATTTTTTAAGTTATTTTAATGCACTTACAGAAAGCACTTTGGTTCCAGTTTTGTTGTTACAAAACACTATCCAAATAAAGTGTGATTGATTGATTAAAAAAAAAAAAACCTTCTTTACACATTTACAGTTGCAGACATGTACAAACAAAAGTGTGCCATGCTCAGTCACCACTTCATTTGGACATTTACCCCACAGATTTTTCTTACATGCAGCATTGTATAGAGCAGAATTATTAACAAATAAGTGCACCATTTTTTGCCTATTTTTTCTTTAGAAACAATGGACTTTTCCAGCATGACCCTGACGCAGATCAAGAGACAGGAGATGGACTCACAGGTGAGCAGAGCCGCAGATGTGAGCTCAAATGTCATATGTATGTAACAGCTGTGGGCAACAGGACACATGGTTGTCATGTTACACCGAGTGAGGCTGAAGTTAAAATGTCCATTAGCAATGTTATAGTTTGCAAAACCATGTTACATGTGAACGAAAGGCAATGGCTGTGAGAATTTAGAGTTAAGACTTAGGCTTAGACAAACTTTATT
>KN510945.1:601-18721 GCA_000787155.1 Scartelaos histophorus
ATCAGGAAGTCAACTCGCTGCTGCTGCTCAGACATAAACTCCTTCAAATGCAAAGTTGGTTTTTACGTCTAAAATTATTCTATCGCCACAGACATTCACATCGACAGTCTGGTGTGTTTCGCCTCGGGTGCTTTGTGGAGTGGGTAAGACTGTTTTTAATGGCAGGCTAACTATGGACATCGACATGCACCAGCCTAGCACCAGGACTGGACTGGAATATGGACCGAGGATGGGATGGAATATTTAAAAAAGTGTCTCTACACGTCTGCAACACTAAGAAATGAGGTCCTATGTCCAGAATTCCAGACTGTCGCTTTAAATTCGGACAGTAAATAATTTATCCAGAGGCCTCGCGTACCACATTCAAATTCTGCTCTAAAAAATTAAAAATATCTATATAACAAAAAATTAAAAATATCTATATAATATCAAAAAATATCTATATATCACTCAATATTTTTACTGCCAATTATCAATGCCAATGCAGTGTTATTGTACTGTAAGTATTATGCTGATGGATCTGCTACATATCATCAAACTTATGTTGTATTCATTCTATTGTGGGTGTTTTTATTACTAAAAAAAGAAGAATATGAACTGTCACTGAACTTGTAAGGTCGGTAATACAATCCCAGATCTAATCTGTAGATATATCGTCCAACTGTAGTGTGTTGGTTAGAAAGTGATAGATATTTTTGAGCAGTAACGTGACTTTAGAGTAAATTTATTCATTTGATTTATAGTGACGATGATAATGCAACATTTGTAGATACAGCCTATTGTTTTACCCATATCTATATCACCCCTGAGCTACTGTCCTCATCATATTCAAGAATGTTAACACATTATAATGCCCTAAAAATAACCCATTAAACCTACTTGAGATCAATTTAAAAGTGAAAAACAACATCCGACTGCTGTGTAAAGGGTGAAAGTGCCAATTTAATTTTAGTCACAATCACTTAGTGCTAATAATGACGCGGCGGGCAGTGTGTAAATGAAGACGCTAGTTATTTTCCCCTTTTAGACGGAGCGCAAACTCACAGGGCTCTTTCGGGGATAGACGGCTCCCATTCGACCAGCGGTGTAAACAGTGAAAGTCACCTCCTCCCCACGGCCAGAGCCAAGACTGCAGCGATATTCAGACAAGCAGAGGATGTGAGAATGCCAATGGGATTTTCAGATGCACGCTGAATTTATATGACTGCAGAGGTTGGCTTATAATCACAAAAACAAACCTGTTCCATTTGAAGTTCATTTACAAACTGAACTCTTAACAACTATGAAATCTACTCAAGGATTCAGCTTAAGGTTAAGTGCAACATTTTGAGCACTTTTTCCAAATGAAGTATTGATAAAGACCGATTCTAATGTAATATATTTGAACTGTTAATGTTAAAGATCCAAATAATTACCGTAGCAATCTATGTTATAATGTTGTTTCCTCATCTAAAATATATCTAGAGTTGTGTTTTGTTTCATTCCCACATATTTAGCCCTGCATATTGAGTTCTTTTCCAGTGGACTCACTCTGCCGCTGCATCCAACAGATCAGTGTGTGGGTGCAGAACAACTTTCTCCAGCTAAACTCAGACAAGACAGAAATCCTAGTCTTTGGCCCACAGAAACAAAGAGACAGTGTCAGCATTCACCTCCAGTCGCTCTCTAAAGCCTTCAAATCTGTTTAGAAATCTAGGGTTAATAATGGACTCAGACTTGAACTTTAACAGCCACATCGAATCAATAACATCTGCAGCCTTTTACCACCTAAAAACTGCAAAAATCAAAAGTGTACTGTCTAAAGCAGACTTGGAAAGACATGTGCGTTTGCTGTGAGAAGCTGCAGTTCATCCAGAACTCAAGTCCTGACTCGAACCAAGAAGCACGAGCACATAAGTCCTGCGCTCAGGTCTCTGCACTGCCCCCTGTGGCTCACAGAACAGACTTTAAAGTGGCTCTGCTTGTGCACAAGTATCTCCCTGGCCTAGGACCAAAGCACATCTCTGACATGTTGTGCCATCTCACACTCTGAGGAGCTCAGGGACGGCCCTTCTGCTGGTGCCCAGAGTCAGGACTAAACATGGGGAGTCAGTGTTTCAGGTTCATGCAGATAAAACCTGGAACAGTCAGAACATGCTTTTACTTTGACACTGTTTAAATTCAGGCTGAAAATGGTTGTAGCTGTGAATATGACTGAAAGGTTTTTATTCCACACTCTTCCCTCTCATTTCAATCTCTCTCTTTTTAATTTTATGATGATTATTTATATTTTGATTTGTTTGCATTGTAATTTTAATGCATAACTTATTCTGTAAAGTACTTTGAAATAGTTTGTGTATGAATTGTGCTACGTACAAACAAACTTGCCTTGTCTTCTCTCAAATCTTGTGATAATCTTGTGATGTCATGTGATAATACAGGAAGTGCTTCACAACTCCATACACCTTCACTAGAATTATTTGGATAATTTCAGCTCTGGAATTGCCAATCTCCACTAAACAAAAGCTAAAAAGTAGCATTTTGAACAGAGCATTTTAAGATTTGACTTGTATACTCATGCAAAACGCTTCTAAAACGAATGTAATGATGGACTATTATGTTTATAGTTGATATAGTTTACAATTACCAAAATGTGCATGTGCGTTCATAAAAGTTGTGTAACCCTAAACATTTCACTTCACAGACTTGGCCTGAGCCCCCCGCCCTGCTCCGCTGAACATGTGAGTGTCTCTTCAGACGCACCGACGCTTGAAGCAACGGCGCTCACAGCCACAAACAATCACCTAATAGTCTGTGTAACATTTATTTAATTAAACCTCCATGTTAATCCTATCAAAGACACAGGGTTCTACACTGAAAGCCGCGTGGAAAAAAGCCCAGCGCTGACGGGAGAGGGTTTGGAAAGCACATCACATACTTCCACATTATCATTTCAAAGCTCAGTTTCAGAGCATCAAGAATCACATACAAAAAATAACTATTACACATACCCCTGAATTACTTATTTTACCACAAACTTTACTCATAAACCACAAGCTGGGAATCCAATCTGTTCATATTAAATAAACATTTATGAAAGTTTTATATGAACTCTTTACTTCAAGTGCGCTTGGAAATGAAAATGCCCTTAAAAGCTGCATTTTCCGGCGGGAATAGAAGTAGGACACCTGCTCGACTTCACATGGTTTTGCTATTACTGGAATTTTGCAGTGTGATGTTAAACCTCTCCACAGATTTGACCTGTAACTTGGCCATCTGCTTGTCCCCATGGCGATAAATAAGATTAATACTCTGTAGATGGAGAGAAGCGTGTAGTATAATCAGAAAACGTACAGCACCTCTATGTAAAATCAGATTTAAAGTTGCACTATAGGCCCGCCACCTGCTTATCTCCGTGGGGATATTATTGCTTTGTTTGAAATATTTCACAGTGTGGCATTAAACGTATCTATCTCCAAAAAGACAAGTACGAGTAATAACACTACCAGGACCGCCAAGATCAGATCTATGGGGAAGCATCATGAATCAGAGGAAGAAAATCAATTTTAAAGTCAATTTATTTTTGAACAGTTAAATATTATAGTGTGGAAAAGTCTCGGCAAGGCACTAAAATCTCCACTGGAAATGTTGCACCGTGCACCTTGATCCGTGTATCAATCGTTTTTCACAATAAAACCAAAAATAAGAAAACCACACTTTTGAAAATGGAAAAAAATGGATAACAGTACTTTTTTTTTCAGATTTTGTGTTTAAATGAATAATGGAAAACATGAATAACGGACGTTTCAAGTTTCCAGAACCAAACTCCTGGTCCTAATATCCAGTGTGGAGCGTCTGCACTGTGCCATTTGTGGACCACTGATCACAAGGACTGGACCAGGACTAAACCAGGTCTAAAACAGGTCTAATCCAGGACAGGATCAAGACTGAACCAGGTCTAAACCATGACTGTACCAGGACTCAGCATTTCCTGCAGAAAATTGGTTAGTCAAGGTGATGACTAGACCTGTTCAGTCCTGGTTCAGTCTTGGTTTAGACCTGGTTTAATTCTGGTCTTGGTGATTAGGACTAGGAGTTTGGTTCGGGGCCGTTATCCGTTTTTCCCATTATTCATTTAAATGGTGATTAGAACCAGGAGTTTGGTTCGGGGCCATTTTTCCCATTATTCATTTAAGGATAAAATCAAAAACTGAAAAACGAATCAATATCTGCTTTTTCATTTTGGTTTTGGAGACAAATAATGAAGAAAAAAATTGCTTTTTTGTTTTCTTATTTTTAGTTTTATTTTGAAAAACAAGTGATACACAGAGTCACCTTAATTTTTAAAGGTACAGTCAATTATAGAGTCTGTCGACAACCTGTTTTCTGTTGAAATTCATTTGAAAGAACAGCAGCCATAATAATTCACTTGAAAAGAAAAGAAAAATCTATAATTCCGCTTTGACTGTCCCAATAAGGACACACAATTACACCCCACTGACAGTCATTAACCTGTTCAAAGGAAGACGACCTATTCTCCCAAAGTGTAAATCCAATGTGTGCGCTTGTCTGAGCTCATATGGGCTGACAGGAGGATGTCTGTCTGTCTCTGCATTATTCATCACAAACCCTGAGTGAGTCTATTCTCCTGTTATGACGAAGGGGGGAGAGGAGCCCCGTCCATGTAAATCAATGTAGATATAGCTTCCGTCATTGGCCGTGCGCTAATAGAGGGCACTGCGCAATTATAACGCCGTAAACCCCACGCCCTTTGATGGAAATGTCAGGCCGAGCGCTGGTCCCGTGTTCTCCTCTGTGACATCCCTTTACCTGCCGGTGTTAAATGGTGATTTAGTGGATTAATACAAATTGGAGATCCATAAATTGTGTCATGATCATTTCTAAAAGTTTCTGGAGTGGTGTTAAATGTAATTAGGATGACGTGCAAAACGGTTTAGGAGTCCTAAGTTATCACAGCTGCAGTCATTCACGAGGCTGCATCAAAAACTGTATAAATGGACATAGTTAACCCGCTAGTCGCCACGTTGCAAACAGGAAGTGATCAGGGGGGCGCTTCTGGCTCCATCGACTTAACATTGGAAAATTTACACCCCTTTTAAAATGTTTGTATTAACCTGCTTTGCGTGATCCGGGTGTTTTATATTTCCACTATTTTGTTTTTCCGTAAATAAATTCCTATTCCTTATATTTTTAATTAATTCATCCAAACTGGCTTCACTTGACGGGAGATGAACGCTGAGATGAACTAACTTAGTCCACTTCTCTATATAGTCTATGGCTACAATGCATGTTAAAGGTGCATTACGTAACTTTTCTTCTAGCGGGTCCTGCACCTGTATCCAGAGAGATTCTTCTGCTTTACTCAGAATGTTCCACCTTTCTGTCTCAATGGAAAAAAAGAACTGATGCCACCAGGCCAAGATACAGGTCAAAATTTGCACTATCCACAACCAAATTATATCTTCGTTAATTTTGTACTATGCAGTTGGTTTACGGCCATAATAACGTTATAGTAATGTTGCAGGGAAAACACCAACATCTCCATGGAGACCAGCGGTTGGCAGACTCTCTACCACAAAGGTTTCACAGTAAATCTTATAGAGTAACTCCACAAAATCGCTCCAACCACAGAGAATACGTTGCAGTGCTGTTTACATTAATGGTCAAACCCAATTTCAATAATGAGAAAAAAATTCTCAAAGACAAACAACACACTTTAAATCGGATTTTAAATAAATTGCATTTTTAGTTGGTCTCATAATGCAGCGATAGCCTAGTACTGGTGACAAAAATCATTCAAAAGATCATTCATAAACTGTCTCAAATTGGTATAAAGGTTTAGTGTTAATTATCTCTTGTCTACCTGTTTTATTGACCCCTTGGATCATTTTTGCCACCAGGAAGTTATACCGAAGAACATTTTTGGAGACGCTCTGACCCAGTCTCACTATCGCAATTTAACCCTTGTTTTAACTCATTTGCACTTCTTTTTTCCTGGTTCAGACATGTCAAATCTGAAGACAAAATGTTCACTTAAAAATACAGCCCATTAAGAGCTGCTGATGGAGATAAGCTGTTATTCACTTCACCTGTCTGAGCTCAGGCTTTAAACTTGACAGGTCTTTTGTTAGTTTGTACCACTTTGAAAGGCCTTGTCAATGAATTCAAAATTACATTAAAGAAAGGATCTAATTTTGAATGTAACACCGACTTGTTGTTAAGTGAAGGAATATGTTTTACCCACGTGTGTCTATGAATGTTACATTATACAAATAGCTTTAGAAATTTTAGACGTCTAATTCATTTTACTTGAGTGAAGCCAGTCTATACTAGGGTCCCACTGATAGATCGGTTAGCCGATATTGTCAGCCGATATTGTCAGCCGATATGGGGACTTGGAGACATATTGGTTTATGACTTAAATGTAGCTGTTATGGACCATATACTGCATAAAGAAGTGGACTCAGCGAGTGTGACGTCACCCACAGCATTCAGCTCAAATAAAGCTCACGCACGACAGTCAGACAGGCAGATCTCTCAGGCGAATAGTGAAACAAACCAGACAAATATGGACCATCACCATGAAAACGTGAGAATTTGACTCATTGTCATTATTTAATTGGTTTGGGATGGAGTTAAAACAGTTACCCTTGAATTTCACTCCAAATATTTGTGATTACAACAGTTCTCAGTGTAATTTCTATGTTCTGACTTTTCTGTCAGATTTAATATACTCTTTAAATCACATTATTAATGTGTAAAGTGTAATTATTCCTGTTCATATTTTACATGCATCTTTATAACTGAAGACAAAACCAACAAAGGCACAGTTTGCACTGATCTAGTCATGTGAATTTACAGAGTATAAGCACACACTGACCTTCCCGTCTGTGGACGTGTGCCAGCGCTTCAGCGAGATCATAACTTATACAAAACTTACCTATACTTAGTCGATGGTAGCATATTTGCCAAATTTTTCATACGTCGGCAAACACTGGTTAAATCATCAAGGTGTAACAGGCCAGCAACAAAACTACTGTCCCATAGACAGACGACACACTCAGCTGCTGTCAACATGCTGGATTATTATTATTCTTTTCATGGACAATCGTTTGGAGTCAGGATTAAAAGGACACTGTGAAGACTTGTGATCTGAGAGGAGCTCGTGTGAGCGCCGAGTGTTGCAAATGTGTCTGTTTTGGAGTTACTGTTTGTTCTTTCTCATTGGGTAGTGCAGGAGTCTCCAACCTTTTCAGCAAGTTACTTAGAAGAGGGTGGAAAACTACATTTAGCTCCTGAGCTACAGGTTGGAGACTCCTGGGTTTAGCTGCTGTAAGATATTGTTATGATGGAGATGAGCTGTGAATTTAGGTGTGAATGATCCACATTTAGGAATATGATTCATTACTGCGGTGCACATGCATTTAAGGCTAAGCGGTAGTTTACTTACTTTGATTAAAGGCTACAATGTCATGTAAAAATCCCATTAGGCCTACCTACTGTCTATAAATATGTAAATAAAGAGGTAAAGAGGCAAAATAACAGTAAATGTAACCATAGAGATCCCAGTTCAAACCATTTGAATATTTGTAGTGCATATCATACATATCAACTGTATATAACAATATCCATAGGCCCTAGTTTATACCCTAAATAACTGCAAACAAAAACATTCTAAATTTCAAAATGGAGGCAAAAATGAGACATGGACATGAACATAAAGTGATTTCAATAGGAAAACAGCGTTTAACCTCAAATATCAAAATATGAAAAATCAATCCAAATTTGGAAAAAGAAAACATGTTTTCCAGAGGCACAGCTTGAGTCATATTAAACTTGTAGTGATCCTACATGTATTTCTATTAAGTATATTTAAGTAAGTAACTATTTAATATGTATAGCTCTTTCCACAGACATATGTCACAAAGAAACTTCACAGATCATTATATTTATTCCCTCGACACTCTGTGGTGATAAGTACTATTGTGGCCACAGCTGCCTTGGGGCAGACTGACAGAAGCATGGCTGCCAATCGGGGGCGCCATCGGTCCCTCCAACTACCACCATCACTCATCCACACACTAGTTTCACACTAGGCATTGTGGGTGAAGTGTCTTGCCTAAGGACACAATGACAGTTTTTGTGCCTGGCGCCCGACTATTGAGTATTTGGCAGTTATCATGATAACAATGCATACATTAGCTAACATCTGCAAAAAAAGTTTTCATTCAGTCTGAAAACTCAAGAAAAAATACAAACTAGATTTAAACAACACACAAGGGCTTAAGGTCAAAACACACATCCAGGCACAGCCCTGTGAGAGTGACTGAAAAACTGTGGGCTAATGCAAGCTAGAGACGCACAAATCATCTCACCCGTTGTAATTCCAACTAAATCAGTCCTTTCTAGTTAGATTGTGTTAAAATAAAACTCAGATTAAGTCTAAACTGAGTAACAGAGAGCTTCAGAGAGTAGGGCTTTCAGTTAGCATCACAACCCCAGGGATGACATCTGCTGCAAAGTATGAATGGTGAGGCTCATGACTCTTTCTTATGAATCTGTATTAGTGCGTTTTACAATTAGATGCAGGCAGCACACGAGGGTCTCATTATGTCACAAAGTGGCGAACAGAACACAACAAAAAACCTGGGGAAATACAAACTTTACTCATTTACTAGAGTCTAAATTGAGCAATGCACCTTTAGGCAACACTACTACATCCTGTGAGTACAATATAAAGTACATATTACCCTTCACTGGGATAAATGAATGATGGAGGAAATGTAGCCGCAGAACACTTGAAGACGTAAAAGGTTACTCAATCTTTAATATAATGTAATTCACTGTCTGGACAGTTATTCCCTGGTCACATCTACATTATGTGAATGTAATCATTTTCCGATTATAATCAACCGTAATTCTTTCAGTGTATAAAGCAATTATTGGAACATGGTGCAACTGTTAATTGATTCTTCTCCTGTAATAATTTTCTGCAGAATCTATCTATTGATTAGACCCTCTTGCTTCATCACTGAGATACACGCTGCCATAATGTACCCTACATATTTGATACCAGAGCTATTTTTACAGCTTGGGTCTTTCAACTGTATGAAAAATTGAGAAGATCCAGAGAAGGGGTGGAGAGAGAGTGGGATAGATGGGGCACAGGAGGGGGCAGGAGAGGGGAGAAAGGTGACAGATTAGGTGTGGACGAGGAAGCGATTTGTTGTAAGAAAAGAGACAAATGTCAGTGGTAGCGGAGAGCAGAGCACCAGGAGATGACCTTCTACGACCATTCACCTAAATGACATGGCTCTATCACTACAGTACAGGCAGGTGCTGTGAAGCTGCAGCTCACGGGCTTTACTACCGATTTAGACATGAAATTAGACATGAAATTAAAGACACACTATGTAACTTTTCTATTTATTTCACTGAGATGTTCCACAGTATTAGACATATTGATCTAGCATGTATTTAAAGTGTAAAGTAATCTACTTGTTTTCATGGAGATGTGTTGTAAAAGTCCAGCATTAAACTTACCTTGCATTTATTCAAGTGTTTTATTGCTTAAAATCACCTTGAAAAACATGTATTCTTACTGTGAGGGGACTTGCTTCTTCATAAATCTGACATGTAAAGTCCTCTCCGTACTTTACTTATTTTACTTTTTCAATTTTTTTTCTCACTTTTTTTTTTTTCAGAGTTTTTCCTTGCCGATGAAGTACAGGAGATGCTGGGACAATTATCCATTTGCTGCTTTACAGGAAATGCTGGGACAATTATCCATTTGCTGCTTGTTGTTGGACATTCTGTATTTTTTAATTACTAATTAATTATTATTATTATTTTTCTTATTCTGTTTCATTCTCTGACATCTCTGTTTGCTAATTTAACAATTTTGTGAAGCCCGCCGAGATAACTGTTGTTATGATTTTGGGCTAAACAAAAATAAATTGAATTAAATTGAATTAAATAATGCCATACTGTGGAACATTTGACGCTTAGCAACACATGGAGACGAGCAAGTGATGGAGCCTGCGACAGAAAGGCAAAATTATCCACCTTTAATTCCTCTACAGTTCCCCCTGCACACAGATCTGAACTTTAGCTTGGCCTGAAAGCGTCACATGCTCGTCTCCACAGATACACTCAGTATGTTTAAAGCCACATTCTGGAACATTCAAGGCAAATCAGTAGCATATGTGGACCCAAGCAGGTAGCAAACCCTGTAGTTTTATCTGGCAACACATTTTTTTTAAGACAATCGCGATGGTTGTTGACCCTGTTTGTTATCAAAAGTTCTTTATTAATGGCAAATAATTTTACACCTGTAGGCTAAAAACAAACTCATGAGTTTTTAGCGCTGGATATCCCGATGCTCTGCTAATTGTTGTCATGACACGTGGCTTGTGGCCTCAGTTTTGGCATGTCTTTAAACTGTCACTTTGGTAGCTTTTTTCACAGTCCTGTCCTGGTGATAATTGAAAATACACAATAAACAAAAGCAAATTTCCTTGAATGAGCAAACCCCCCATAATGATTATTAGTGAGGATGGTTTTGGAGGTTTTTTGACATGTTTGTGAAGCGAAAATTCTTTTATTCACAATCACTGTTCATTCACAATCTATGTTTTTTCTTTTGCTGTGTGAAATAAAGAGCTTTTCATGCTTGTAATAAAAAAAAAAAAAAATCTGTTATAATAATGATTACTTCTGACATCGATCATCAAAAAGTCATCAAAATCCTGAATAAATGTAATATCTATATAACAGCCAAAATATGACAAGAAATTAGTGTTAATGATAATAGCACAAATATTAGCACAAAGGCAACTCGAGACATTTAATAGGAAAAAGTGGCATTTATGTGTATATGTATATGTGTGCCTCTCCATAAACTTCCCAAAATGGTTTCAAAAAACTATTATTAAAACTAGATATTCATTTGAGCTATTATAGATACTAAAAACTCATTCCCAAGACAGAAATGAACCTTTCCAGAATATCTTTATAATGATCTTTAACTGCATGGAGACAAGTATAAGACCACATAGGCTAGTATATGTCTCTGCCACTGAGGGATTACACACATATGAGGAAAATCTGAATATAAAAGAAAGTACTATTGTTTGATGATTAAAACTACACTATTTCTGCAAAGAGTGTTTCTTTATTATCATTGTGGTATTGGAATCAGTATTAAGTATCGAGTCTATTCCTTAGTCGAGTTTATAATGTTGGTATCGCGACACCACTACGCCCACAGTGAGTCTTTACCCACTCACCCGTTTGGTGAGCTGCGTGTCCATCATGAAGTTGTGAACGTGCTTCTCGGCCTTGGTCAGCTCCAGTTTCCTCGCTACCACGGCAACCACAAGAGCCGTGCAGCCGGCTCCCTGCAAACACAAACAGAGGGATGGGTAAGTCACTCGTGCAATGTCACAATAATGACTATCATTACAGGTCAATATAAACTCAGGAACAATATTATTATGGGGTCAGTATTTATTGCAGTGCTGCTCAGGGCACTAGTGCCATGTAAGCTCCTCTTTATCCTGTGCAGTCCTAGTGTTTGCTTTATTTACAGTCTTTTCTCTTCACAGTTCATGTTTTCAACTACTGTAGCAGGTGTAGTCCTGTTTTGGACCTGGTTTCACACTAATATAACCAGAAAAAGTCCTGGTTTAGATCTGGTGCTACTGGGAAAGCCAAATTCCTTCTTTTGTGGCTCTTGGGGTAAAATGATTTATTGTATTTATACCATTATTTGTACTGCTGTGGAATTTGTGAGTTGTATAACAGTTTATATTTGAATTGTCATATATTTATTTTTCATGTTAACTGTTTTCAGATGTGTTTAGTGGTTTTAATATGTATTTAATATATAGGCCAATATATCAGTTTAGTTCATTAAAAAACATATCCCCATAGGACTTTAAATAATAATTTCATCAAAATGTGTATTTAGTGTTTCTTCTGATCTCCAAACAGATCTTACAGCTTTGACTGGAACATTTCACATATGGCATGAAACTTTTCATTCTCCATGGAGAAAAGCAGTTCATGCATCTAGTTCAAAATTACACGGTGAAACAAATCTACTCAAGCATATGAATCTTTTTTTACGAAGAAAACATCAAACTGAATACATGAAAGTGCCAAACTGTGGAACATTACCGGCAAAGCAATAACATCTCTATAAAGACAATCTGTACCTGATTTGTACTTGTCTTAAAAATATGACTATTTCATTTTAGACAGTTTGCAGAGGCCCAAAGTAATTCCTAACTTTCCTTATGCATTCCTGATTCTAAGTTTATACGTGTTTTTCATAGCTCACAAAGATCAGCACGGATCTGATTTTGCTGTGACAGTAAAGCTAACAACTACAAGCATGCTAATGTGTTCCTCCTGATTATCTCACGGTTTACAGTTAGATTCAGACAGCACACAGGTGACTTAATTTGCTCAAAATCTGCTTATACATGTCTTCAATATTAAAGTTTACATCCTGCTACACCAGGCCTCCACCCACAGAGGAGCAGGGGCCAGAGGATTGGTAAATGGGCTGAGAAAGTGGCCCAGATGATTGAACAATGGCAGGACAAATATGAGAGAAGAGCTGTGAATGAGATAGGAGAGAAGGAAGAGGAGGCGAGGATTAAGGAAAAGGTCTGTTCCAACACTCGCGATTCCTCGTGTGTAGACCCAAGCCAATTCTATTTTCACATCCTATCCATCTGGTGTGAGATTCCCTCTATATAACGGCTATATGTAGCTGAAAAATCAGAATGTAAAAAGCATCAAAAGATTGACACCACCTAATTTCATTTAATTAGATGCTGTCAATCTGAATTACATGGTGCCAGTCTTCTCCAAGGCCCCTGCAGCAAGTGTTAAAGAAGACATATAATGCTTCTGTTTGATATAATCTATGACACAAGTGGGCCATTATTTTACATTATTTAAATCACATGTTTGATCTACAGTAACTTAAAGGTGACGTATCAATTTCATGTAATGGTATAGGCTTAGTACACACTGTAATAGCAGCTCTTCTCTTACGGTCAAAATAAGACTGCTGTGTGCTGTTTGCATCTCAGTATAAAGCAGGAAAGTAATGCTGGTGCACTGATGCTAGTTACTGTTAGCATCACTATGAAAAAAACTGTGCTCTGGCCTCTTAAAGTTGTGAGAAATGTGTATAAACCCATTCACAGTGAATGATTAGGATGCTTAGGAGTAGAAAAGCGAGGAATAACTTGTGACCACTACAAACTTTTTAACGGTTTTTCACACTTTTAAGGCAGTAAAAGAGTCGTAAACGCGCAGTAAAAAACAGGTACACAGTCATAAAGGTAAGAATCCGGCCTTTTTATGGAAAGTCATCATGAACATTCTGACAACAAAGTGCCAGGTGTCTGAAGCTATATGCAAACTGTGAATATTGGTACTGGTACTGATGATGTACCATTGGAATCTGAGATGGGGCTTTTCATCCTTGTGTTGGACACAGTGTGGGGAGGTGCCGAGATTTACAGGCCAGGGTACGGCCTGGAACGTCACATCCTTACCCATACTTTTCTAGGGGAGGTGTCCACATACTGCTCTTTTAAAAGGAGATATCTTCCATTTTTCGGGGTTCTTCTATTGGGTTTGAGGATCCCAGACGTTGCGTTGTCTGTATTGTCTTTAACTCTGATATGTAATAAACGATTACTTATTGAGAGTTGTTTTTTTATTTACCCGTAACCATCCATCATCACTGAAGACCAGCGGTAGAAAAGGACAGAGTGTGAGTAGCAAATTGTGTCTAAATTTTACCACACAGGCGACCAGACTGTGCTGACAACACTTCTTAAGGATCGCTGCAGTTCATGGTAAGCAGTGGATTTTTTTTTTCCATTAGTGCCAAAATGGCAAAGCACCGCTGCTGGGATGTGTATCACTAATTAAGAAAAAAAAGTAATATCTGAGAATGCAGTGGGTGTGTATGTAAGTGGGGTAATCAGTATTTTTTGGGGTAATGGCGTCTTGAATTCAGGATAATTACCACACACAGATCCCTCAAAATGGTAAATGAAAAGGGAAAACTATTATAAAATGGCTAAAAGCTCGTAAAAGTTAATTTTGCATAATACGCCTCCTTAGTAGTGTAAAACAGAGCTGTGTTTTTCGCATTCTAGCCCGTCCCAACCCACACGGGCACATGAGGCACATTCATCAAGGAGAGGAGAGTGACAGCAGTCTCTCATCCAGAAAAACACTCCTGAAAGACGAAAGAGCAGAGGAGCCCAAACGCTGCACCGAAGGCAGACTTAATTAACTTGGAGATTAGGTGTTTCGCACGGAGGGTGTTGTAGTGTAGAGTGCACCCAGGTTTTTCTGAAGGAGCGAAAGAGAGAGGAGAACGGGAGGGGGTAAAGGAGGGAAGATAAAGGGAGGAGTGTGATGAGGAAACAGGGAAAAAGAGGGAAGAGAAGTGAGCTAAGAGAAAGAGAGAGAGATGTTAATGAGGTCATATAACTCCTGGATCGAAAACTCAAGTGTTTAATAATAATACGAGTGCTCTTGCCTCCTGATTATGTGAGTGTGTACGAGTCAAAGTTGGGCAAACACAGTTCCAAAGTCAAAACACTTAAAGATCCATTGTGTAACTTTTCTGGTGAAGGATCTGCCACCTGTTTATCCCCAAGGAGATGTTATTTGTTTTGTGTTAAACAGGCCAAGATGCAGATTACGCCGCTAAAGATGTATGTTTTAGGCAATTTTGAGCAATATAAATTCCAAAATTTAAGATATAAACACTTAAATCTATCAGAAAATGACTTAAAAGTAGTGAAATTATCTGTCCGTGCAGCAAGATCATTTTACTTGACAAGATATATTAATATAAACAACCTCTAGATGAGAATTAAGCAGAATCTGAACTTGGAAGTAGATAATAAATCTGAAAACAACATGAATAACCTGATAAAACTTTTATAATTTGGCAATTTTGAGCAATATACACTCGAAAATTGAAGATATAAACACTTAAATCTATCAGAAAATGGCTTAAAAGTAGTGAAATTATCTGTCCATGCAGCAAGATCATTTTACTTGACAAGTTATATTAATATAAACAACCTCTAGATTAGAATTAAGCAGAATCAGAACTCAGAAGTAGATAATAAATCAGAAAACAACATGACTAACCTTATAGAAGTTTTATAATCTTGGCCAGATCAGAGAAATTTGCAGTGTAAGTAAACACACGATGGAATACATGATAGATTTGTTTAATACAATACTGTGGAACATTCTAGACAAAGCAATAACTTCTCCGCAACCCCTGCAATATTTACTTATTTGATGTGGGACTGGTTTAAACCTCTTAATGTGAGCTTAGACAGGACCAGCACAGTGAGAATCCTGCCAAAGACTCAACAAAACAAATCAGATCTAACCAACGAAACTCAAAAAGCTTTGGAAAAAAAGTGACTGACAATCCAAGATTTGAAAAACAAACGGCAAAACTACAGGTCGTCCAGAAATAACTCCAGCTTGAGTCAAACGCACAAACTGACATTAGTGCCCACACGTGTACACTCCTCCACTCTATTTGTGTTTAGACAACACCTATGAATAAAATATGACTGACGCCAATGGAAAACCCTCAGAGCACTCACGGATAGACTTCACAGCGCACAGAACAGTACAGAACAGTGTGTCTAAGTGGAGAGGTGGGCGTCGAAGAACTTGAGTTTGCGTGACATCACAAAAATCATCTCCAGATAGTTTTAAATGGAGCTGGAGTGGATTTGTCTTGAAGAATTTGCCGTTTAACTTTCAGTCTGCACATTCACCGAACTGATTCCCCGTTAATATCTCTGTAAATACTCGGTCTAACCACACGAAACAAAAACAACCTCCTACTTTAACATCTTCTTTGTCGGCAAAAGCAAACAAAAAGCAAATCCTTTTTTTTTTTTTACAATAGCGTCTGGAAATGGTGCCAGTCTTCAACACGAAAAACGCGCTTGTTCACAGCTGAAACGGCTTAACATAGGACGTTTGCGAAGGTAATCCCTGACAAAACATTTTCAGCATCATAAATTTGGATATTTCTTTAAAAAACTGTGAAAAGAATTGGCAAAAATGTGCAAAAATGTGTAAAATCATGAATATTATATCGTGTTTCTGCACTATTATGTTCATTTTTGCAGGTTTTTTTGCAATATTTGAAGCTCAACCTCTTCTTTTAGATGCATGTTCAGATTATACAAAGTTTGATCTAATTATAGTTTAGTATTATGTTATATTTATTAGAGTATGGCCCACTTTTTATAGTCCCACGCCAGGTGCAGATGTATGTGTGGATTGTTGTCCTCCCCCACAGCCTGGAGCGGCAGGGGGCTGATTGGTTTGTCAAATGGAGTTGTGCATGTGTGTGTGTTGTACTGTATCCAGCGTGTGTGTGTGTGTGAGCTCTGACTGACAGCGCTGATGATCGTCGGAGAGCACGGGGTATTTTCCCATCTTGCACTGCAGCTACCTTTGTGTCAGAGAACGAGGGGAATCACCCATCTGGAGTTCACACCTAAACCTCCCTCACGCAGGAAAAAGATGAAAAAATACTTGTGGAGTGGCAGTTCATAAATCACAAAGTCTGTAATTATTTATAGGCGCGCTAACGTTTTCCACAGGTTGCCATTAAACTGACAGTATCTCCAGTGTTATCGGACCAAGTTACGGCTCTGATCTATGGAAAAACGAGCCGTCATCGTGTAAGAATCCAGTTAGAAATTAAAACTGAAGATAGAAAAGTTTAAAGCCATATTGTAATTTTGTAATTTCAATGGAGACGAGCAGGAAAAAAGCAGCTTTATGCGACAAATTTTTCAAACAACAAAATATCCTTTCTAAAAATACTGAAAAGAGCATTTTTATGTGTTTCTGCTTCCTGTTTCTAAGCGATATTTTGAGGACTTTAACCATTCAAAAGCTAATTGCTACGGAAAACTGCTCATTTTTTGTCATTCTGAAAGACATAAATAAAACGTTTGCGTGGAAATCCTCCATGTTTGTTGTTCTAAAACGTCCGTAGAGATCCATTAGCCAGAATGATATTAAACAGTAAACAAAAGAGCCGTGGAACAACTCCCTTGATTGCTGAGCCATTAAATAGCTTCATTTATCACTGTTGAGTTGAGCGTCACAATGTGTGTGCGCCAACTCAAGTATAGTTAGTAAAGCTGAGATTGAAAGTTTAAGAATTTGCTATTAAATTTGCCGTTAAATGAAATTTTTGGGTGGTTTATGGTTAATATTTGATCTTTAGCGTCTTATCTGGCAACACAGACAAATTAACATGGAATAACTTTCATTCTAGAGTAAAAGAAAATTGTTAAAAGCTATAATACCCTAACCATATCGTAATAATATTTGTGGATTTTCAGTTTTGTTTTTCCCTTTCAATAAAACTCAATGGCCGATAGAGTCTACATCTGAAAAAAAAAAGCATGAAATTACAAAACAACTTATTTATTTAACATGCACTTTGTGGTAGCAAAAAGATAGAGCTCTTTTTGTAGACTTTTAAATTAGTGATGAAGACACAAACTAGTTTAAAGTTTCCATGTATCTTCCGGGCAACAGTTGCCGCGCTATTCATTTATTCCTTTTCAATCCACATGCAACTTATGAAACAACTTATCAAAATGCACTTTGAGATATCGCAATAAGATAAAGCTTCTCTTTTTTTTTTCAACCCAAATCAGATCAGAAAAGTAGAAAGCTACAGCTGCAAAGACACAGCACGGTATAGTATATATATATGTGTATTTATAAACCTTGTGTGTCTTCCCCTACCAGCATGACGCCTGCCTACAGACACATAAGAACAGAAAGCACCTGGCACCCCTGAAGCCGCCTCGGGCCAGTGGTTTATTCTGCACAGTTAGCCTTCATGTGTTGTCATAGTAACAACTACAGAGACTTATCTCCTATGGAAGCTCATTATAATAATTCTCCAACCGGGAAAAAAAAGAGGAAAAACTATTCTGCCCCTGACTTGCACCCATGGCCCCTACTGCCCCTCCTCCTGCTCCATTTTAAATCTTTTTTTTTTTTTTT
>KN510948.1:15455-28353 GCA_000787155.1 Scartelaos histophorus
TACCTTAAAGGGGCCAATTCATAGACGGTACTTAGACTCGATAAGGAAATTGAAATGAATGACGGCGGCCCTTATCAAAGCTCTCTCTCCTCTCCCCGCTCTCATGCGTCCGAGAGCGAGCGAGAGGTTTCATTGCTTTAGAGGAACACCAGCGCGGCGAGAATATAAATGTACATCTAAATGCCTTGACGCCGCTGAATGGCCTGCTCTTTATGGAATCAATAATCATATGCAGGAGCGGAGCACGAATTACTACCAGGGATTGATATGTGCTAGCTTTGTTTACATGATTCTGTGAGGGGCGTGAGCGCGGGGACGACGGGGGAGCTGCAGCGCTGCTAAGAATGCCCAAACATGTCAAACAAGGCTTTTGCTGTAAATATAGATTGTGGCGAGATGTAATGTAGCCATCAGCAAGATCCAGCTGCCAAGAGGAAATTGTATGGACACCGTTTCAATTAAGATGTATAGGATGAGGACGACAGGGAGCAAAGTGACAGTATAACATAAGAGCTTTTTGGATACAAATACAAATGAAATAAAATGAAATAATGAATAATGAAGTTTGGAATCTTGAGGAAATCGAAACCATTTGTATTTAGCTAGAATAAAAAGAACAGACACGTGGGACAGAACACTACTTAAAGAACAAAATGGTGTTTTAAGGAATCCCACAGGGAACAGTACTGGTCCCACTCGTCTTTATAATGACGATTACTCATTATCTGTTTAATCCAAAAAGTCAACTGCATTTGGGAGAAAAATCAGCCCATAGTCGATTAAAAAATGATGTCTTCTCTCATCAAGTGTGAAAAAAGTAGGCAAAACTCATGCATTTAAATTTGCTTCTTAGCCAAGCATGTGCCATGTCTATGCGTCATTATGAAGGGGTCGTGACGCACCAGAACAATGGTGCTACACTAACTACTGTTTGTTTGCTTTACATATGAATGGGCCACTTTATTTCTGGAAGTACACCAATCACTTTTGCTCCATTAAATTCTAATTAGCTGAGATAGAGCCTAAAGCCTCCCAGACACAGATAATATTGTAGAGAAAGAGAGAGGAGGGAGACAGTCTGACACAGTCCAACAATGAAACACAATAGAGGAGCTTTTGGAGATATTTTGGGAGTTAACCCATTCACATTCAAACTTGTATAACACCATTTAAATATAGCTAAATCATTTATCAGAGTGACATGGTTAAGAGATATTCCTGACCTAAGCACAGCCTCTATGTGCTTTAAAAAAAATAATTAGGATTAAGAAAATAGTAATATATATACTAGATACACACTACCAGTCAAAGGTTTGGACTCACCATCTCATTCAATGCTTGTATTCTATGTTTACGACTTTCTACATTTGATATACATACAGTAATATCAAATATATGAAGTATTGAATGAAAGAGTGCACCCAAACTTTTGGTGCTGGTTATACAAACTCTGCCAGTCAAAATTTTGACACACCTGCTGATTCAAGGTTTGGTTTTTATTTCATTACTACCGTATTTTTGGGGCTATGAAGTGCACCGGATCATAAGGCGCAGTATCAAATAATATGTTAGTTGTGTCATTGTCCACACATAAGGAGCATCGGATTATAAGGCGCAATAAGAGAAACAAAACGCGTGTCGGATAAATCGAACTTTATTCAGGTCATTTACAATAACTCTCAGTTGTAGCTAACACAAAAATACAAAACAGTCCCTCTCAACATTGTTTAGTTTTAACACTAAAATACAAAACCTGAAATCTGCATGGTAATCATGGCATTTTGGGTCCTTGTACAGCACACGGCAGAACTACCGGTATGTTGCACAGTCGCCCTATATGTGGCCAACATATTACTCCTCCTGACTCGCCCACTAATACGTTATTAGACTAATGTGGACAACATCAAATCGGTTGGAGGTTAAACACAACCAAAGGTCATACATAAGGGGCACTGGATTATAAGGCCACTGTTGATTTTTTAGAAAATGTCATGATTTTAGATGCGCCTTATAGTCCGAAAAATACGGTACTTACTCAAAATACTTTACATACTCAAATATATGAAGCAAAATATATGGAATTATTTATTATAGAAAAAAAAATTATATATACACTTTTTTTTTCTTTGCTACATAATTCCATGCAACTTACTTATACATACAGAAGACATCAGGTATATATCAAATGTAGAAAGTGGTAAACGTATAGAAAAAGAAACAACGAATGAGAGGGTGGTAGTGTAAATGGAACTATAAAACCTTAAAATCTCGAATTCATTGTATAATTGTAATGGTGTCTCCCCCCTCCCCAAAAAACAACAACAATAAAAAACTATATGATTGTCGGTAGCTGCTGAAACACTCATTTGGGGCGAGCTTGTGTTGTCAGATGAAGCCATTGAGAGCCTATAGAGCTGTAGGGAGAGGATGGCACTTCTGAGGCAGCTCATAAAGCACCTCTCCAGTTTGGCAGGCCCGGCCCGTGCTGTGTGGTGCAGCCTGTGCCAAATGGCCATTCTGATTAATGCACCGATAATCGAGTCCATAAATAGCTCGGCTGGTCTCTGTTTTGTATTTTATGTATCTATCTTTACTGCAGCAATAACCGTTGGAGAGCTGTATTTCATGGCTGTTTCACCGCCAAAACTTCTGGTGCTTAAATTCTGTCGGTTTCGTGTTCGTTACCCTCTCCGTCTCACTCAAACTTGGATGAAAAGCGAAAGAGCAAGTTGTCCAAAAGTTCTGGCAAGAAGTGGTGGGAATACAAAGCACAATAACAAGAACAGGCAGCTTTCATCATACATCAAGATCTTTTATCAGTAACATCTCAAGTCTGACCAATACCTGCATCTGTACAGCACAAAGAAATATATCCACTCATCGTTCAATAAGTGAAAGAAGGAACAATCATTTTAGGGGGTCAATATTTTATGTGTGTACCTTTTCTTTTTACCAGTATGAATTTTCTTGCAATATCATAGTCATAGATGATTAATTTTTATTTATTTTTTAAACAGTATTGTATATTGACACCTTCCTAAAATAATCGCATAAGTCATTTTTTCAGTTTTTTCAGGAAACACAAAAAAACTCCCCCCAAAATTGAAATTTTGACATTTTTTGCCTAAATAAACTTGGGCAAAAAAAGTGACTTAGGCGATTATTTTAGGAAGGTGAGGATATTTAGAATATTTTTGCTTCGGCTTTGTAATTTGCTTTCAAAATAATAATTTATTGTCTATATTTACTGCAGCAATTTCAGCAATATATCGCCCTTCAAAATTTGTTATTGTGACTGGTCCAATAAAGCATGAAAATGAGTAAATTAATTGGGTATTTTATTGAGAGTACTAGTAGTTATTTTGATTGAGTGTGGATGTATATTACATTCATTTAAAGGCCTCATATTGGACGATATTCTGAGCTGTTGTTTCCTCATCAAAAACAAATAATATATAATATAATAGTATAATTCACACATTTCACACACTATTAAGGCTGTGTTCTTCGCTCTAACAGAAAACACTCTTGTTCAACCTTGTGATATGAAGTGCTCCACTGTGTTTTTAAAGTCCATACACCTTCACAAGAATCAGTTGGATAATTTCAGTCCTACTGAATTAACTCTCTACTGAACTAAAAGGTAAAACGTGGATGTTAACTTGAAAACTTCCACTATGTGATATTACAAGGTGGAACAGAGCATTTTGAGCTTCAGAGATGTAGACAGACTAATAATAAAGTGTTTTTGAAGAGGTAACAACATTATAACGTGGCAAAAAGCTCACAAGAGTCAATTTGGCATAATATAAGATTTTTAAAATACATCTGCAGTGTGCAAGTGTGGCCAAGCAGCAAGATACAAGGACCAAGAAAGATCTGACAATGGAAGAAAAGCTTTTACCACATACACAGCACAAACACCATCACCAAATCCCCACGGCTCCAGCAAACCTAAACTGAACTAGAGCGAGCAGGCGCACACACATTCAGGTTCTCAAGGGACAAAATAACTGTGATAAAAGTTACACTGTTCCACATTTGCATTACAAGATACTGGGCAGGCAGGGCAAGACATGTTTAATGACTAAAATAAATGAAAATAAGCTGCTTTTTGACCACCTGGGAGTTGAAAGAGGTCATTTAAAACAGTTATCTTTGTCTGTTTTGTTTTAGCCGTCCTTAGCTGCTTGGTTTGGTTGTGGAAATGGAATTACTGTGAACCTTTTGTGTAATCTCTCAACTTGACCATTTTTTAAATTACACAATTATAATTAGCTGGGAAAATGTGACCACCGAGCCCCAAAAAATAAGCACAAAAAGAAAATATAAATTCTACGTGACATTTTCTCCACTTTGATTTTCAATATATACATCGTAAGAAACAAAAATCAGTTTCGCTTTTTCCTTTTGAGATTCATAATTTCAGTGATTGAGGAAAAGGAGTTGGATTTTCAATTAGGTCTCTGGGAAGAAGCGACAGGGGCCTTTCCGAGCACAAAGACGTCCCGTGACTTGATGAATGGCCGGCCTTTAATGTTATGAGGATTAAAGATAACTTTGGGGTGATCAGCGGGTCACGTAGGCACCCCCTCTTCCACCGGCATAATAAGTCCTGAGCTGCCACTGGCTTAATTACCCCCTTTTAAAAGTCCATCCACGTGGAGCATGTGTAAAAAATAAGAAGGCATGAGGATGGGGTGCGGGGGTTCAGCGGGGGTCAGGTATTTCATTGATTACAAGGCGCCATTACAGATCAAGAGAGGAGGCACTTACAGACATCCATCAGGCAGAGACTCAAGCCGCAGTAATGATCTTCCTGTACATCATAAATAACTCCTGTGAAAGGTGGCTGGAGCTCCGACGCCCACCTCGGGTTTGCGAAGAGGCAGCTCAGATGTACAGTTATCAATTCAAGAGCCAGGAAGAACACTTAAGGCCATCAGCGCGCACGGGGCGTAAAGAGGCGTTTTACTTTTGTTTTTTTTCTGCACACGGTGAAATGAAAGTCAGAAGAGAAGTTATTCGCGAGTTGCCGTCGAGTTTAGCGATGGACGCGAGTTTTCCGTGAGAAGCTACTGCCGGAGAGTTGATACTTTTGTTCGCATCGACTGCAGCTTCCACCCCCTCAGACTTTACAGCGCTTATTCCGTTCACCAGAGACCGCAGAAGTGCAAAAAAACACGAGGTCGAGCGCTGTTGCATCTCCATATGTGTCTGCGCATGCTCTTTCAAATGATGGCGTCTCGTTTGTTTAGACCAAATCTTTATTTTCTTTTTTTTTGCAAACATTATCTTTATAGTTTTTTCTTTTTATAATGAAATCAAACAAGTGCACATGTACTGTAAGCAATCAAAAAAAGAAAAACAAAACAAAAATAACCATAATACCTGGATGTACAAAATCAAATTGGGGTCAACAATTTATGCTAATTTATGCATCAAAAACAAATACAGTGGTTGCAATTGATATATTCAATATAGCAGAGAGTCAAAAATGGTTTTAAACATTTTCCATGATCTTTGTCAAATCTGTCTATATATTTTATGACGGGATCCCAAATTTTTTGAAAGGTCTTTTGTTTTTGTTTTATTGTATAAGTATTTTTTTCCAAGGGCTTTTGGGTTGTGGATAATTCAGACAACCACCTTCCTATACTTGGTTTATGCGTATCTTTCCAACATATTGCGATCAATCTTTTAGCCAATAGTACATAAGTCAATAAATATTTGTTGAGTTTTTTTTAATCCTCAAAGTATTTGAATAGACACCAAAAATAAAAAGGCGTGGAGTCAGTGGTATCTGAATATGCAATATGTTTTGAATATGTTGTTTTACTTCATGCCAGAATAACTGTATTTAGTTAGTATTTAGTTATATTTATTTAGTTTTTTCTGGAGTAATGTAGGTTTGCATTAACCAATTATACTGGAGCAGCTTCACACGTGTATTAGTGGTTCTGGTCTGTGCTTTTGTACATGCCCCCTGCCATTCTTCTAAGGACATTTCCTCACCCAGGTCCTCTCTCCATGCATCAAGCCTCAACGCAAATCTTTATTTTCTCATCAATAACACAACATGCTAAGAATTGGATCCATTGTTGCTCGGCTTTCATCTACTCTTTGCAGTAGATGGGCCACATTCGACGCTAGCTGACGGGGAAAGACGCGATCGCAAACAACTGGCAGCTCCGTTGGTGGGAGTCCCGATCCAATTAAGACCAGCGTCCAATCTACTCCGTGTGTCCTCTTTATGGGGAGCTATGGTTATGGCACAGCCTAAATGAGAATTAGGATTAGCATGTAACATATGTGTTGGATATGTACAAAGAAACTCCCAGAGGAATTATAGAACCGCAGGGACCTGCATACACCCACTCACGGCGATTTCTCCTCCACCTTCTTTCATCTGGATGCCTCAGATGGGCAACTGCTTGGGGATAAAAGGGAAAAAAAAGAAGAAGCATGTAGCAGTTCAGACCATGACTGGTGATGATGGAGGATGGTTACAGTGAAGTGGTCTTGACACCTCCAGTGGGCGGGGCTGATGGATATAGAACGGAGAATAGGGATGGACTTCAATTTCAACAAGATACGAAACGGCGAGAGCATCTGCCGGTAAACAGTTCTCCTACTAAACCTGTGCTTCTAAAGTTACCAGGACCATTGTAGTATTTCAGATTAGCGTGTGCAAACAAATACTACAATCTAAAAAGTAAGGCAGGTCTGTATATATTGGACTTCTATTAAATGAAGCAGACTTAACTAACTTTTCTTCTTCCTTTGAGCAGATTTTCCTTTCCTGGTTTCATCACCTTGTCGCCTTTAATGCAATACTGAGGGGCATTCTTAGCAAAACAATATCCACAGTGCTTAACAAATTTATTAGAGCACCACAGAATATATCGTGTTTGCACAGTATTTCTGTTTAGCAAAATACTATATTTTTATGTTTCTATAACGGTTGACCCGCCGGTATATGCAAGATCTTTTATCTTTAATGCTAAAATATAACTATTGCTATCCATAAATTTTCAAGTTTAATGTTTTCCAAAAAAAATGACACCAAAGTCTCATCCAAAGCAAATCTCTAGGAACAGCTAGAAACTATTTGGACTCGACAACAAAAGAGACTTTGCAAAACTCCATAAAAACAAGAAAGCAAAAAGATGCTCAAAACTAAATATTTTATTATTATTTGTGAGAAAATGTGATTTATGTTATTCCAGTTGGCAATTTTCTCAATGAATAACAATAACATTGTTAATTTGAAACAAGTTTTTGACATAGTATGAAGTTATTTATTTTCTTGTTTTCATGACAGGTGGTCTAATAAACTTGTTAAGTATTGTACAAGCAGAAAGCAAACCCTGCACTAGCTTTTTTAAGTAAACAAATCACTAAAACTAATAAAGATGTTCTGTTTTGTTAGTGTCATCAGCGTCTTTAACGGCTAAAGCAGACCGTGCACTGCTATAGCCCAGTGATCGCCGTTTAGTTCTCAAACATAAAAATAGCTACAAGAGAACAGCAGTGAGGTGAGCGCTTGGACACAGAAAAAACCGTGAAAA
Organism: Scartelaos histophorus; assembly: GCA_000787155.1. Lineage (NCBI taxonomy): Eukaryota > Metazoa > Chordata > Actinopteri > Gobiiformes > Gobiidae > Scartelaos > Scartelaos histophorus. Next base: position 23,027 of record KN510948.1, read on the forward strand.
ACTCCCCTGGGATTCATGGTACAGCAGTTGAACCTCTGCTGGGGGAGCTGCAGGGCGTCCCGATGCACTGCCCCCTACTGGTGGAAGGGTCACAGTGCCTCCCACAACTCATCGCTCTGAGCCCCAAGAGAACAGCGTGAGACCACCGTGCACCACCATGAGCTGCTTTTGTACTGTGCAACCTCAAGCAACACTATGTAACTTCAGCTCTCACAGACTTCTTTGGTTTATATGGGTGGTGAACTATGCCAAGTTTATAGTCCTAGTACAAGTGAAATATTTGCAATACTACTCATTACCAGAGAGTAGTTTACAGTCTGCATAAAACTTTAATTATTAATTATTTTCAGGAAAAAAACTCCAATGAATTAAAAAAATATATATTCAAGTGGCCAAGTGAAAGTTAAATATGCATTTTGTCACTTTTCTGCCTCTTTTTTGTATGGAGATCCCACTGTTCATGCAACATTTAACATATCTACCTCATATTTATTCAATTACATGTTTTTTTATAGGTCAAATATACCTAGAAAAACAGATATTCCAGAAAAGTTACAATGCAATGTTACCTTTGAAGTTTAAAGTTTTTAAATAAGACAAGAAAAGTAAGTCAAATTGTGCTCCTGCCAAGACTAAAGACTATTAAATTGGCTTTTGGTAACGGTTAAGGCAAGACACTTCAGCTGCGCTATAGGAAAGTACAGAAAGTGAGCAAAAACAAAGGGACAAGTTGGTGCGAAAGTGCTGACGGCTGCTATCGGCGGCGTGAAGGGAGTACAAGAGGAGCAGGAGAAAGGTAAGGCCCAGATAGTGTGTGATAACGGGCCAAAAAACACCAGCCCAGCTCCCGGAGGAGGAATGCACAATAGCGCAATAAGCCGATGATATAATGGTGTTTTTTTGTGCTGGATCAAGCCAATTCTGCTCATCTTTGGCAACAGCTCATCAAATCAGCACAGGGGCCTCCTCAGGTGCCGCTTTAATTACTGACAGAATAATATGGAGAGCGGAGGAAATGTGCTTGTACTAATTTAGTGCACACAGGGATACAAATTCAGAAAAGACTGGAGTGGAAATGATCAGGTAATCGACCAAGACATAATGAGACATCGACAGTTTTTGAAAGTTGAATACGGCATTACAGCGCTCAGCTTTAGATCAAAACGGGCTGGTGTTGTTGTGCTACTTGAAAACGTATTGTGGAGAGTAAAGAAAAAGCATCTGGTAGCACGAACCAGACTGTAATTATAAAACTACATATCGAGTTTTTGTGTTTTCACCCTTAAAAAACATATTTATGAAACCCTATAGGCAATAGTAAAGATAATGTTTACTTTAGTTGATTTGAAATGGTTTTCAATCAATTACAAACAAAAAAAACAGACTTTGCCTTGCCCAACTCTCTTTATTTGAACTGGCTTAGAACAGAGTGAACTACTCAAAGTCATTTGGTGTTGTGGTCTGCATTTAAATGAACACTATGTCAGACTAAAGCAAGTCAAAGCCAGGTTCAAAGTATAAATAAACAAGTAAAATAAATAAATTAACCAACAAAAAAAAAAAACTTGATGTGACAATCTCCAAATTGCTCATTATGAGGCTGAAAAAATGGTGCAACTTTTTCCTTTTGAAGCCTTGAGAAGAGTTTTAATTCTTTAGATTATGTCAGAATCAAAGTTTAAAGTGTTTAATAACAGATATTTCTTCATGTAATAACAGATATTTCTTCATATAATAACAGATATTTCTTCATATAATAAGATATTTCTTCATGTAATAACAGATATTTCTTCATATAATAGCAGATATTTCTTCATGTAATAACAGATATTTCTTCATGTAATAACAGATATTTCTTCATGTAATAACAGATATTTCTTCATATAATAACAGATATTTCTTCATGTAATAACAGATATTTCTTCATATAATAACAGATATTTCTTCATGTAATAACAGATATTTCTTCATATAATAACAGATATTTCTTCATGTAATAACAGATATTTCTTCATATAATAACAGATATTTCTTCATGTAATAACAGATATTTCTTCATGTAATAACAGATATTTCTTCATGTAATAACAGATATTTCTTCAGATATTTCTTCACTTTCTTGAATTAATAAAGGATCATGGTCTATGTAATCCTCAATGCAGTTCAATGAATTTTAGCAAAGAGACTTATAATTCAGTACATTGTGAGGCTTTTGACTACAATTCACCCTGATGTAATAGATAATCAATCATAATATCATCTTTGCACCTTTGCATCTTTGCACCTTTACAACCTCTTGTACATATAATAAAGCTGAGATATATTTTTATTAGTTTATTTCTATATTTTACTAAATTCACAGTTTATTTGATATCAGTTTCTTTTTTAAATGTATGATTACCATTTATATTTTTGCTCTTTGCTATTATAAGATATTATGATTTGTGAGCGACTGTGTCCAAGTAATTTCCCTTGTGGATCAATAAAGTTTGTCTGAGTCAAAGTCTAAGTAGTACTACACTTTGAATACCACTCCAATATGACGGAATATCAAAGTCTGCACTGTCCACGCTGCAGTACTCAGTTATGTTGTTGCTGCCATTAGGTTGTTCTGAGAGAGTGGATCTGCCGGATCTGTATACAGCAAACCATGAGTGACGTCCTAACCACGGCTAACACGGTTACGGCATCTAGCGACGCAGCCCCACTCCTCCCTGGGTACCTGCTACAGACCAGACCAAATGATATCAAAGCCAGACCAAATCTAATCTAGACCAGAGAGACACGGCTCGGAGGAAGCAGGATGCACAGGGTAAACAAGAGGCAGGACCACAACACAATATCATTGAGTGGGTGACAGGAATATACCGAGTGTGAAACTGCAAGTGAAAGGACTATTTGAGCAGAGCAAATAAAAAGCCCGGCCAAACTGTAGGTTCAACTTTTACAAGATATTAGTTGTGTGAATCTAAACGGGAGGCTCAATGTTTTTATAGTTTTATGGGTCAGACTGGCATTTTTTCATTATTTCTATACAAGCACAGGAGCAGTGTAAGGTTCTAGGGTTCTGGAAGGTTCTGCGATACTGTGGGTGCGCTGAATCCTCCTTCTATTATTTAAACATTTTCAACAAACAAGAGTAGATCACAAAAGCTCAGTAATATCAATTAATAAAAGACGAATACTCTAAAATGTGTAACTTTTCTGGTGGAGAGTCTGTCAAGTTATTTGTATTGTAAAGAATTTTCTATTTTTCTGACATTGTACTATTTAAATTAGTATCAAAATTCCAGTATTTCCTAAATGCTGCTACACACTACTGGAGAATTTGCCCAATTTTGGCTGCGATTTCTTTTCTGAGTTCGGGGAGGCGTGACCTGACTTTTTGTCTTCGTATGTGATTTTGAAGCTGCTGCGCTCCTCATGTATGTGGAGTCTCGTAACCACCAAACATCAGCAACGCTACGATAAAAGCCGATAAAACAGAGCGTCAGGGGCAGAGTGACGGACACAGAGTATATGATATATGTGATATATTTAAAGTGCAGCATGTCATTCACATTATCCATAGAAACTGTCCTCCGCAAATAATGACATTAAATCCACAAAACCACACTATTAATACAGTCTGAGGTGTGTAATGAAAGTAAAAAAGCAAAATAAAATCCTCACATGTGCTTCTTTATATCCATGCAGCGTGTGGGCCAAAGTGAAGCCGCAGATTAGTGATGGTGACTCTACTTCCTGTGGACATTATCTCCAGACTTTATGATTTAAAATCTTGTACCTGCAGTATTGCACTACATTTCACAAATAACAGTTTTGACTTGTATTTAAACTAGAAGTGCAGAGCTCTGATCTTCTCAAAGTGAGTTATTTTACTCTGAACAGGAAACAGTAGAAAACTTTACAGTCTGAGGTCTGCAGCCATATCCTGCTGCAGTCTTTGTAATCAGAGATTTTAAGTCTCATAAGATCTTTTTTCTCGTGAATGCTTTTTGTCACTTGTTTAAAAATTGTTTAAGACCAAAAAATCCTGTAGTTTGTAGCGGCCTTTACCACAATTTCAAACTTGATTTGAGACTGGAAAAACACTTTTCCATAGTGGACATTAAACCATCTGTCTAAGACTTTAGGTTTGAGAGAAACATGAACCAATTGTTCATTTGGATTCTCAAAAGAGTAAAAATAGACCCATTCAGAAGTATTCATGTAGGTTGTCTATGGCAGTAACAGACTTGGCACTCCTTCATCTCCTCTTCAAGAGTGATAAAATACGAGCTGATGAACCTGGAGCTTCATGCCCTTTGAGCTGCCAGCAGTCAAACACATGGAGAGGCCCTAATCATATCAGAGTCCCACAGCAAGACCGGCACCACATCCTGCTATCCAAATGCTGCTATCCTACCGTCAGAATATCCCATCAATTTTCTCCATAACGGATTTCAAAAACACAAAAAAGATTTAGACACAGATAGTGAGTTGTCTTCCGGCAACAGCTTGATATTAACTCGGGCATTTTGTTTTTAAATGAATCGCCGCTTTTCTGTGATTGTGCTAGATTAGACGAGGAGATTAGATAAGATGAGAAATATTATTCAGTTGCCTTCATGTTTCAACACATATGGATAAGCTGATAAAGACAGACTCTCGTGCTACCAAAAAACAATATGCAAATCTATTCATATTAAAGATTCCAAAACAGATATGTCGTGGTTGGGGTAGACCTGTTTCATGAGAAAAACTGCAACAAAATAGAGACGACTGAATAATTGAAAACGTGCGATAAGGAAAGGTTGAAGTGTCACAACAAATGAGTGAGCGCCGGGTCGATTCTCCTTGTGAAATAAGGCCTCTAAACCTTGATAATTGGATTCTGCAGCCAATTAAAGACTGTTGGTTTTAGAATGTAAACAACGGCGCGCAGTTAAGGGTTGGTTCATGGTCAGTTGCTTCTTTGAAACCTTGAAGCCCTCAGTTTAAGATAAATAGCAGTCATAGCTTTTGAATTAATGATTGGGATTCAACATTTGAGGAAACGATTTTAAAATTTTTGTAGGTTCAAGGATGTAAAATGTACTGCAAAGAATATTTTTTATTCAAATGCCATTCAATTTCATTCACCGAGTACCGTCTAAGAAGTGCTTGCATATCCCCACTGGTTGAAACACTTCTCCACAGTGTGACATTTCATTGCATTTATTCATTAAGAGTTTTGTTGTTTAAAAAATGAACTTGATAAATATGCATTCTAACTGTGAATGGGCTCGCCTTCCCACAGATTTGACCTGGTCAGCTAAGAACAGAAACTAAACCTTAACCTAACT
>KN510952.1:0-23204 GCA_000787155.1 Scartelaos histophorus
GGTCCACCACCTCCTCCACCACCTCCGGGTGGGGGCCCTCCTCCTCCACCACCCATGGGTGGCTTCCTCCAGAAACCTCAAGCCCCAAGGAAGCCTGCCATCGAGCCAGCATGTCCTATGAAGCCACTATACTGGACCAGGATTCAGATACAAGATAACAAGTAAGTCTGCCTCCTGCAAGTAGTCCCAGAATAAGTCATATTTCTCCTCATCAGTGTAGTCAAACTTAGAATGGCACCTATAGTATGTGCATCCCTGCAACTCCTAGCATAATAGTGGCTTTACTTCACTGGGGAATCCCAAGTTCAACTCAGGCAGTTTAGACATGTCCCGTTTAAACACTAGAGGGCACTGTCTTATTGTTTTGGAATTGTTACAGGATCTGGGAAACTAGTGGTGAACCTTTTGGAACTCTGTGGAGGAATAAAAACTGTTTTGTCTTGACTTTTCTCATTGTTGTGTCTAAGCAGTTACAAATTAGCCACTGACCCCTCCAAATCCTTATACATGTGATCATTCTGTGAGTTCTCCCGGTGTCCAGAGTGCAGAGCATGTCCATCCTCAGACCGGTGAAGCAGTGGTGCTTGTATAAAATGAATCTAAAGTCTCAAATAGCTGAGGTTCACTGTTTTCTGCACTTGTCGACCCACACTCGCTTACTTGAGGCTCTTATGAGATACTGTAATTGTAAGCGGATTATCCGGCCCATTTACAGTGGTTGTGGTTTTTGCCTCTTAGTGCCAGACTTCCAGCTTTATGGCCTTGTATTCTCATGGATGGATTAGTGGAGAAGGGTGGGCTGTGGTTCACACTCACACAGACTGAAGGCCTGACTGACTACAGCACTTTCACGTCAGCTATAAATGTGAGCGTAAAAGAGCCAGTTAAGGAGCATTAAATGGGTCAGATGTTGAAGTTGAGGCGGATGAGCTTTGTCATCTGTGTTAATGGCGTGAAGTTTGGATGTATAAAGGGGGAATGATATATGCACTTGAAATGATGCCAGGTGTTTAAACTTGAGCTGGAACACGACTTACCACTGGCCGAGTACAGCAGCAGAGTTTGGAGAGAAGCTGAAGGACTTTCAGATTCAATATAGCCCAGTTAGGATGAAGGTAGAAATTACATGGTGCGGTAGTTGGTCCCAGATACTGCAAAATCACTGACTGTTCCATTTTACTCAGCTTTTTGGTCAGGCATGTTGTATTGAGGAAAGAATTCCCCCCCAAAATTATCTCTTGAGTCGGACAGGCCTAGTTTACTACTTTTGATGAGGAGTTTTTCTGACTTTGTTTGCTGTGCCTATGTTGGTTTATTAATCTAAATAATTAACACAAAATATAGTTATTAGCATAAACATTTTAGAAACACAAATTGTATTGTGTTAAAAAAATCACTTATTGCTGTACTTTTACCTCTTCACCAAAATATGTTGCTTATATTATGTATAAAAAATGTGCTACATGGCTACAATGAGTAATCGTCTAATAATGACTGTTGATGAAAAAAATCATAATCATATTTTGATAATTATATTAATTATTTGGACTATACAGTGTCAAACACATGAAAATATCTTTTTTAGATATAACTCTATAAGACTGCTGCATTATTAAATTAAAATGCCACAAAATAATAAAGAATTTTAGATTTTCATCAATAATACAACTATTTGGTTGATAATAAATATAATAAACATGCACTGATCTGATACAGGATTGAATATCGATGTCCAACTACTGGTTCAGCTGATATCTAGCTGCACATATAAACTGATGTCATAAGACTATTTAGTGGTCATGATTGGCCCAGGAAGTCTCTAAATGTTTTCTGTCTCTGCATCGGGTTTCGGGAGATACTTGAAGCAGTAGTATCAAAAACTGTATCAGAACTGGAAAAAGTAGAGATTCACCATTTCAGCTTTTTCTGTTCCAATAACGAAGTTGATACTTTGACTTTAAGTATCTGCCGATACCATTGAACAAACTTAAAATATTATTCATTTATTTTAAACACAAACGCCATACGATAAAACATTTATTCAAATGTGTTTGGTAACTACAGCTTTGAAAAATACAAGATTAATATTATGAGACATTTGAGCAAGCAAGACATCTCACACCAATTTAAAAACTAAAATAGTATCCAATCCACCAACATTTTCAATATCTGCACCAATATCGGATACCAGTATCGTATTGGTGCATCCCTATGAAAAAGCTGGCGCATCCCTAGATGATAATGTATTCAAAATGTCTCAGAAATAAAAATTCATCAAAGACTAGTTGACTAAAATTGCCATTTGTTTTTTGTTTTCTTCCAGCAATAACACATTATGGGGTTCCCTGGAGGAGCCAGATATAAGCAACCCCAAAGAATTTGAGGACCTGTTCTCTAAAGCCACTTTACAACCGAAGAAAAAGCCACTGGCCGACACCTTTGAGAAGAAGGCCAAAACTAAGAAGGTACCTTCAATTATTTCATATTAGCATTTTATTGAATGTATTCATAGATTCGATTTGCTGAAAGAAACCTGCTTCATGGGCTGTAGTCACTGTTGAAAAACCTCTTCAGACAATCTGCAAACTGTTCATGGTATTACTTCATGATTTTTGAGGGGTTTTGTGCCAATTCAGACAGTACAAAACAGTCACTCTGAAGACATTGATTGCTCCTCTCCTTGGCTCCTCATCCAGGCTTATTCTCCAGAGTGACTGGTTTTCCTCACTGTGCCAACACCAGATCAATCTGAGTTTTCCCTTACGACTTATTTTCTACTTTTGGACAATCCACTAGACTAGAATGATGTTGTCTTTCCATCTGTGCTAGCTTTAAAGTTATAGTTAAAACAAATAGTGATGAGGAAAATATGAAAAAAACAGAATACTTGTGCCAGATTGATCTACCATCCCCTCACCCAGTAAAGACCTGATGCTGCACTCTGCACTTGAGCCAGCACTGTCAGCATTCTGGCTGCCTTGTGGTCTTCAGTGGCGTCTAAGCAGTTAAAAAGTGTCCAGTGCCCCAGACCGTCCCCTCCAAATCTATACACATCTGATCAATCTGTGAAGACTCCACTGCTCCAGAGGGCCAGAGCCTGTCCAGCCTGAGAAATGTCCGATAAGTCTGGTCACTCTGAAACATTTGATCCAAGAGAGACAGCCACATCCAGACAGTAATCCCGCTCACTCTCTCCTTTTAAAGCTTATGTCAGCCCCAAGAAAGACTGACCACGCTCATGGAAATGTGGAGTCCGTAAAGTCTTTTGTATCAGTCAACACAACCAGTGTTTCTATGGTCACCAGTAATAATGTAGGTAACATGTTTATAAAGAACCACTGTGATTGCTTACAACTACAAGAAAAATAATTTTCCAGCTATGTCCAATTGATTGAACAGGGCTGTGAATTAAAACAAACTTGTTTATGTAATCATTTGTTGTATCCTTGAAGAATGCTCTGGAGGAAAAACGATCAGAATCACAAATTGGTTTCTGAGAAGTACAGCTCTCAGAGGCTAGACAAATAAATGCAGAGACTGTTAAACTGTATATTTCCTGAATCAGTGAAATATTCTACCAGATTGTCTATTCCTTAAACACACAGTGACAAATTTATTCTTACTATTCCCACTGGAATGTCCTCATTGTGGTACAAATAAAGATTCTCCTATTTTAATAATTCCTCTATAGCCTCCCATAATTTAATTATTTTATGAATTAATTAATTAATTTATAAATTAGAAGATTTGCAAAGAAATTCCCTGAATAAATGTACATAAGTCTATTCCATCTACTTATCCCAATGAGTGGTTAAAAAAAACGACAACAAAAAACTTTCTAGGACTTTGAAGCTCAGTAGGGTCTGATGCATTAAAGAAAGACCTGCAGCAAAACCACATGCTTATTAGAGTCAAATAAAATGCACTTAACGCAAAACATTGTTTCACCGTGGGAACATAAGATGAAATATGGAGGGGAACTCAGTGCTGTAGATTCAGTAGAAGTGAAACCTCTTGTGTCCTGTGCTTGGAGCAGACTTGAAGTGGTCAGTCCCTCAGACATGTCTGTCTTTGATATGATGATGAGCCTATGTCTGAATGCTTGTGTGTGTCTGCGTGTGATGACAGCACGTCCTCACACTCATTACACACTTGCTGTGAAAGTGTTGCCAGATCATGCTAAGCCTGGGCCTGGGGCTGTACATGAGATGAAGTGGGAGGAGATGGAATGTGTGTGTACATTATGCATATGAGCCACTTCCCCAACATTTTTCTCCTCAACAACTCCAGCAATTCAGAAAGTTGAAAACTCATTGTGAAAAAGCTGATGCCTCCACGAGTGAGTTAATCTTTGTCATGTGTGCCATAGAGAAATCAAAGCTCTTGTTTACTCTTGAGTCTGTCTCTCTGACTGGATTAGCATATCAAAGCTGAGGAGATGACATTGAAGAAAGCTCTCTAGTCCAACCAGACCAGAGCACACTCAACCTGAGCTATAATTGCAGTCATGTGGCCACAAGACCCTGCATCCAGACTGGGCACCTATAGGACTCACTCAGCAGCTAGGTGAAGAACAGTCTTAAAAGAAGATTGTTCAAAGCATTTGATGCTACATTTTGTAATCAACTGGTGAATTGTAATTGCCTATAACAACTATATGCAATTCAAAATGATCAGATTCAATAAATCTTAAAATCCATCTTTTCCCTTTTCCCAAATCATGCAGTGTATAACTTGCATGTTGAACGGTCCATTTGAATTTAGTCAAACAGTAAAAATCTTGGCCTGATATTCTCAAACCATTAAAAAGAGCTTGATTTTGCACAGTTTGCCCTTTGTAAATATGGCTGGCTTGTCTATAATGTTTTTTTTTCCTTATCCTGTATTAGCTTAAGCATTTAAAAGTCAAAATGATTGTCCCCACATTTCTATCAGGATCTTACTCCAGGTGTTCTATTTTGTTACCAAATGCCATGACAAAGCACATTATTAATCCACCGCATTATTACACATCCCCTCTTAAACTGTGTATACTTTATGGGAAAAGCAGGTTATTGAAAACATATTTGAATCCTGTGATGTGGACGAGTGGGCGTCAGATAATAGCCACTTGGTCATATTGAGCTCTGTGCTTGTTATTGTAACATCTGCCGGGCGAATTCGCACACATTTCCAGACGGACACTCAGCGCTCTTGTGTAAACTGTGGCTCTGAGACTGCATGGGTCTGTCCTCTCCTCCGCTAACATCCCCCACCTGCCACAGACACCTACCACTTCATCTTCATCACTGTATTTATTTTCATTGAGTGCTCTCTTGACTCTCTCCAAGATCCAAGAGCTTTGAATAGTCTGCCTGCATCCACTAGAGGGAGCTGTTCTGCCTCAACCTGTCACCACTTCACCCTCACATCAGTTGTCTGTTCTCATTAACCTAACCGTCGAGGCTAATTGGCGGCTTCTGCAAACCACAACGACTTGGGTATAGAGGTCCTGGGCAGCTTTTAGTGTGGCCCGTCCAAAGTGGTTAATTAAAGGTGTTGGGGAAAGGGCTGGCTGTGGAGTGGCCAGAGTGGGAGATCCTTAGTGATCCAGGTAATAGAGGCTAGAAGCAGCATGGCACCTACTAACACTCCTGTAATGCAATACCTACTTCTAAGGAAGGCTCTTTTGGACAGCCCAGTAGCCCACAAACGCCATAATAGCTAATGAAGAAGCCTGACACATTAACTTTTAAAGCAGGGCTTTACCTTGCCAAAACTCTCCCTGTCTTTACGGCTAATTCGGTCATAAGTAATTGTGTCCATGTGTAGGGACAAATAAAAATCCTGTGAATTTATAGTTTGTTCTAAAAAGGCCCTTGCTCTTCTAGACTGTCCTTTAATGGTGCCACTTCTGCCTTTGTACTTTCACTGGCACCTGATATTTTTCATAATCTGCTGCATGTGTTTGTGGGTAAATGAAGGTGGGAGGGGTTAGTGGGGTTATTTTTCTGGATGGGAAAAGCATATTTTTATAAGGTGCGTGAATGAGCCAATGAGATTAATATGTAGTTACAGAGATAACATCCCACTTTTCCTTTGATCAGATCTGATGTGTCCTCATAGTCTGCATGTTAGGATAAGGTATTAATAATATCTAAAACATGTGTAATGATATATACTAAGTGTACACATCATATTATAGATGGCCCTTTAGAGGAGGGCTGCAAGATTAATCACAATTGAATCAAATCCAATTTCCATGAACACAAATCTCAAAGGCTAAATTTTTTGAGGCATCATAATTTCCTCCACAAACAAAATATCCTTATTCTGCATAGGGACTGTAACCCCTGTAATTTAGATCTGTATAATCGTGTTATGTGAAATGTGATTGTTTTATTGTGTTTATCCGTTTATAATTCTGTTAATTCTTCTGGATGAGTTTAAGATGTTGACTTTGAATAGAATCCTATTATCAAAACATAATTTCTCAGCTCTAGTTTATTGTTTAGAATCTGACAATTCTGTGAGGATCTGCTTTCTAATTGGCTAATGTGCTTGAGAACCAAATACAAAGGAGACATTTTAAAATACAAATGTTAAACACATAAAAATCAACATTCTTGTAGAAATTTCTTGAAGACAAATCTTTGGCTAATCAAATGATTTTGGCAGGATTCCCTTGGCTACTCAGTTGACAAGTGGCCTTAAGTCTTTGAAGCGGACCATAATAACTATAGATAAACCGGGTGGATCTAACTTGTATATTTTTCTTCCCTAGATTGTGAAGTTGTTGGATGGGAAGCGCTCGCAGGCTGTTGGCATCCTCATCTCCAGTCTGCATCTGGACATGAAAGACATTCAACAAGGTAAAAATCATCTCTTTTTAATTGTATTTACCGGAACTAGGAGATGCACACATAGATCATGAGGTACAGAGATGGTTAAGATTCCACAGTAATGGACTCAATTTACAGCAGTGTTGAACAGTAAAGTGAGGACGACTCCTGATGAAATGCAGACCAAGATATTTATAGAGACAGCAGCACTATCATTTCCTAGTTCTTGGACAGCTACCATTTCATGATACAGACTACAGACATTACAGTTTCATTTCGTGCTTCAAGTGGATAGCTTTTCCAGACATGGCCAGTGTAAACGAGACATTAATCAGTTTTTAGATATGAGATAAGTTAGTGAAATAGAAGCAATATTTTGTAATATTTTATTGAGTTGTTTAGTGAGGTGGAAGATGTTAAATAAAATGAAATACGTTGCATATTGGAAAATAAATAGGAAATTGCAAAGCTTAGAGAGTTCTGGCAACTGGTAAGAAAATAACATTATCTTAAATTGCAGGACTTTTTTGCACACTCCAACCTCACTTAAAGGTGTACTATGTAACGTTTTGATTTTACAGGTGGTTTTATACATCAAAAATAACTAGACAAACAGGCATTAAGACTGTAAGCGGGGTTCCCTTGTTGTAGAATTGTTGTGGATTTACTGAACTGGAAAGAATAAAAACTGGATAAAGATGTCTTTAATCTTAGTGTCTGGTTTATTAGAACAATTGTGCACACAAATGAAAGAAAAATACCTCCTCTGTCCCTCCGTGAGTCGTCTCACCATATGCTTAAACATTGATGACACAAACAAGCTTTTATATATAATTATCATACAAATAACATAACATATGGCAAGGCCAGGAATGAAAACAATGTGTGAAAAACAAGTGAAACCATATGCTCTGGACACCTAAGGACCAGAGTGCCCTATTGAGAATAATAAGATGGCAAATGTTATTCGAATCATAGAAGACCAAATACTCAGATGCCACTTAGTCTATTAGCAAACCAAAATCATAGGAGAGATGGAAATTTCCATCACAGCCTCTCCACGGATGTGACTTGTAATTTTGTCTCCATGAAGATAGAAAGGTTTAATACCATACTTTAATACAATACAAGCACTTTGAATGACTTTGTTTATGAATTGTGCAATACAAATAAACTCGCCTACTGTGAAACATTCCAGACAAAACAATAACATCACTACAGAGATTTGAAGGACCCTCCACCAGAAATGTTGCACAATGAAACTATAACATTGGCACTCAAAATGATTAAACTTGGATTATACTAAAGGCAAATTGGACTAGTGTTCATGTGAGACTTTGTGCTTGCCGCCTGTTAGTCTGAGCACGCGGCCAGTGGATCTGTTTATTGTAGCCAGTGACGGTTTCCACAAGCATAATGGGGCTGACACCCTGCTAATGATCTAAGCATGTACAAAGCCACCTTCTACAATGCACTACCACATAAAACCACTCAAAACACATGTACGAGCCCCTCTAACCTTTTTACCCTTGGACCTATTGTCTTTTGAAGAAGTAGGTTTCCCTAACAAAAAAAAGCCGGCACACAGTATGAGCCTTTTTGTTGTGTCCTAATAGGAAGTGTAAATCTTGATGATAAAGGACAGCATCTTAATAAGTACTTCTAAGGCTCCTAGTCCAGCTCGGGTACTCTTTGTTGCCATATTAAAAGGACATGGGACGTGTAATGTAATTAGAGCTACATTGAGGAGGAAGGTGGCACTCCGGCTGGGGGACTTGGAGGGCCACCATGGTTCAAGGGCAGAGAAAGGACCAGCCACACACAAACACATGTTCCCCTTACACGCTGGTGCAACTGGCCAGGGCGGGAGTGGAGGGAGAGTGCCTGGGAGACTTTGATCTGCGGCCGTGGAGAGAGATCCGGCTCCCCCTGGATCAGAGCGCTCCCGTGCCCAACACCCCTTTGCTCTCAATGTGTGTGTGCTTATATATGTGTGTATGTGTGTGTGTGTTTGTGTGTGATTGACGTCTACACGGTTCAGAGAGCGAATAATCCACTCTAATAAGATGTAGGAAATGGACCTCCAGTGCTCCCTGTGATCCAGACATAGGAAGCAAATTGACAGCTTGGAGAATGGAGCGATGGGGGCCAGGATGCACAGAGTTAGTTTGTTACTTTGTGGTTAGTGTGCATAAACCCTGCAACCTAAATAAAACCACAGATCTATTTAAATCTGCACCAACTATGCATGTAATCTATAAAGCATTCCAAACAAATAACGTCTAAATATAATGATGCAGAATGACATAAATATAAAACACATCTCTGGTGTAGCTAGAGGGAAAATGAATATATTGATTATATAAACATAAATGAGATGCACAAAGTCTTAGTTCAGAGGAAGCAGCAGACTATATGGTGCACATCTAATCCTTGTGTGACAGTGACTAGACGTCCCCCCCCCTCCCTCTCTCACCACTCCTCTCCTTGCTCTCTCACCAGACACACTTTTGTCCCACACAGAGCCATAAACCTGTGACACCTCACAGACCCAGCAGCTCCTGACTTTCACTTTTATCACTGTGGAGCCCAGTGTAAGCACCGCTCAAGCAAACTCTTTGACCGTCAAATATCATAAGCAGCACTCTTGTAAACTTCTTGTTTACTGGCATTTGCCTGTTTGAAATCATCTCCAATCTCCTCTGTGCCATACATTAGTATATAGGATCTTATGAAGGAGTTGGCAACATTTAAATTCTACAGTTCTGAGTGAAATTACATGACTGAAGTGTGTTTACATCTCCAGATTGTGTTTGTGGGACTGGCAACAGTTAAAAGGCTGAATGCTTTGGCTGAGATCTGGTTCATTTATATGAGCAGAGCATGCGTTTAATGAAGATGTGTGTTGTTCCAGCTCTTCTGAACATGGACAACACTATAGTGGACCTGGAGACCATTGAGGCGCTGTATGAAAATGTAAGTCACACAATGAAAGTCACACAATGATAGTTGTAAGTAATATTAGGGAATATGAATGCATAAACCAATAGAAGCTTGATGTTGGGCTCTGAGTTTTAATGTCTTTGAGAGTTTTCTCCATCTTCTTTATGAGCCTCTGCACCTAATGAATGTATGTTTATTTGTAGCTTTTGGGTCATGATAATGTCGGACTTCAGTAACAAAGAATATATGTTGTATAATTGTGCTTTATTTTTCAGAGGGGCACCAGTGATGAGTTGGAGATAATAAAGAATCATTATGAGACTTCCAAGGATGACGAGAACAAAGTACTGGACAAACCTGAACAGTAAGGTTCTTTTTAATATTGTGAAACTTAAATCTTGTCCCCCATGGTAATGAGGCCCAGGCGTACAGTCTGCTGCTCTTTATTGAGCAGAGCTGTCAGTGGCTGCTTGAGTCATCCTGACTCTACCAGCGGGGGCTAATCACAGGATGTCCTCCTGACACCTCTCTGTTTACACAAGTCATCCCACATCAGGCCGGAGCAGGCTTTGATCAGTGCCCGTTAGCCGCAGACACCTTTCCCTCCAGTCAACCTTGTGGGCCTTTTCAGACGCAGCCAAGCAGCACCACTCATGACCACTTACCACACTGACTCAGCTGACCTGCGCGGGAAAGAGCAAAAATAGTTCTTCCTGTTGGACACTTTGTTTAATTCTGTCATAACACATCACACCCCCATGTCCTCCTCTCCTCCCCCGCTTTTCCAGGTTCCTCTATGAGCTCTCCCAGATTCCTGACTTCATAGGCCGCGCTAACTGCATCATCTTCCAGTCCACCTTCTCTGACACCATCTCCTCCATCCGCCGCAAGGTGGAGATTGTCATCAATGTTTCCAACGTAAGAACAAAACACTGTAACCACAATAGAATTCAAGTCCAATCTCTACATTTTGGGACTAAATAGAATACTCCATTATTAAACTTTATGTGGCTCTGTGACAGGAGCTTCTGGAGGGCCCCAATTTACGGGATGTCCTGAGTCTTGTTTTAGCCTTTGGAAACTACATGAATGGAGGCAACAGGACAAGAGGCCAAGCTGATGGCTTTGGACTGGAAATCCTCCCTAAACTCAAAGATGTCAAGAGCAGGGTACATCCACATTATTCTACATCGTCTTAGATCAATAAAGTAAAAATGAGTCATCAATATTTCTTGTTTATTTGTATAGGACAATCAAATGAACCTTGTTGATTATGTAGCTTTGTACTACCTGCGTAATTTTGACAAGGTAAGATCAAGCGTCTATTTGGCAGTATGTTTGTAATTCAACCCTAACGTCTCTGTGCTGTCTCTGTGCAGCATGCAGGCACAGACAAGAGCATGTTCCCTCTCCCAGAGCCTCAGAACTTCTTCCAGGCTGCTCAGGTGAAGTTTGATGACCTCACTAAAGACATTAAGAAGCTCAAGAAGGACCTGACAGGTGAGCAGGCTAATATGCTATTTATTGTAATGTACATACACTTTCAGCTACATTCAGGTTGTACTCTGCTCAACACAAACTCTACATATTGAATCTTATGATGAGGGATGTCCCATATCCAACTACAAACGCTCTTGTTTCATTATCAATAAGAAACTAATACAAATGCTACTCTTATCACACACTTTTGTTTTTTTTTTACCAGAGCTACATTTAACAATGTATAAAATACTGTGTCTGTAACTGGCTTGAATTGATGGCCCAATAGCTTTCTGCTGAAAGTAGAGAACATATTTTGTGCTTGTAACTTGTTGGGCGCCAATTGAGCGAGTAACCCAGCCATGCAGCCAGTCAGTCTTGGCCCGGGCCAGGCTGAGGTTAAAGGCGATGGCCCGCAGTGGCCTTGGTGTCTGTGGTTATTTAAATCAACCAATAATATGGCATGTGAAAGCAATTAGATAAGCAGCGCACTCTCGTCTCCGTGTTTCATATCGCTGTTAAAGCCCGGTCCTCTCTGACCTGAGGCCAAAATACAAAGAGTCGACTAAAGCTGCCAGACCCACCTCAAGCTGTCACTCATTTATTAGGAAAAATGGAAGAGTTGAGGACAATAAATGCAACATAATGGCCAATCTATTTGATGTTTTGTTGCGGCGCAGTCTGGCACAGTAGTCCTGGGGCTAATAGCATCACAGGGAACGTACTCACTATGGGTGCTTGCTGAGTTCCACCTATGACTCGAACCATTTTATCCTCTTTTGCTTCTGGGAATAATATTTATACTAAGCTATTATAAACCAGCCTAAAGAAAGCAACTGGTCCCAATTATGACCTGTATCTAAGTGTTGAGGGACAAAACCAGAGTCACACTTTCATTTAGCAACACCACAATGAGGAGGGGTTTATCTGAGGTGGAGTGGTCAGTGCCCTGCAGCTGAGGTCAAAGAGCAGACGCTTTGGTGAGAACTGAAACAAATCGTTTCTGCTAATCTCTCCCTAATCAGTGTTAAACCTCAGCAATGATTGTTTCTAATTATTTTAATAGGCTTGTCCAATTTTTTTTTATTTCTTTTTTACAGACATATGGAAGCACCAAAATATAATATTCTTATATCATTTTTAATTATATTATTTCATGTTTAATGCCCAGAACACAAGCAAAGATTATGCACAATAATGAGACATTTAAGTTAAAATTAAAGTTCAGATATGGGTTTAAGTTATGTTTGGGCAACTAGTAATGATGGTTAGGGAAAAAATGCAAGTCAAAAGCTATGTAAGCCTATGCGTGGGCGGTTGTGCGGTTGTGTGTGTGTGTGGTTGTGTGTAGCCACAGGTCGTCCTCTTGGCCCCCTCTGCCCTCTCTCTCACTGGCCTGTGCAGAAACACGATCCTCTTTTGATGGGGCTTCCTGTTTGGGGAGAGGGTCGTGACCTCTGTGTGAGCTGCTCTCAGGTTGGGGCAGAGGGACCTCTACTGTAGACCACCACACCACGTACTACATCCAAGCTCAACCATATGCGCATCTTCTTATCTTACTGCCTATTAGGATCTCATTATGACCATAGCATTTTGCTTACTCAGGCAATGAATTGGATAGAAGAGAAAGAGAGCTTGTCTGTTGCCGACTGGAGTTTATTCTTGCACGAGCCTTGGGTGAGGCGTCCATCACTGTGGCAAATCAGACTGTACTGATTTTAACAGGCTTTTAATGTCAGCTCCAGACACAGCCTTTAGCCTGAGCCCTGTTTTACAACAGAACAGGCTCTTATCCCAGCAACATATGTGATGGGCTCTGACGTTAAGACAGAGTGAAAGAAAAATGGTGTGGCAATGGTTTGGGTATTACAATAACATGGAATAAGCAATACAGGAACTATACTTTTAAATATTTACTTTATTTTTTGTTTTAAGTTTACTGGTTGAACAGAATAGATTTTAAATACAGGACTGAATTTGTGCTGAATCATTTGACATTTACACTGTTGACATTGGAATTGTAGCTGCTGGTATGGTGTTATGATTTATGCAATAGTTTGTGTGTGTGTGTGGCTTGTCTTTAGACAACTTTAGATTCCTAGTGTCAGTAAAGGCGTCTCTTACACATTTATCAGACAGACAAATCCATGAAGAACCTTTTTCATGAAACCATGGCACCCACAGCTATCTTAAACACTGATCCCAGACTACCACTCTCCTGTATGCATGTCTGGTGAGGGTAAATACCCTCTAGTGCCATTATATAATCACTTGAATACATGGGGACGTCAAAGTTGACCATTTTACAAACCAGACAGAGTGAATACCAGAATATAATGATGTTTTTGTTTATTACACCCAATACAATTATGGTTATGATATCAGATCACATTATAAACTTATGTGTAATATGTTTTGTGTATTTTTTTAAACTCAAATATGTATTAATAATAAGTCAGAAAATCATAATAGATAACTATGTAGATAATTACACAAATATGAACCAAAAGATAGTGAGGGTGTGGTGTCTTGTCTTGACTTGTTTTTGTATTTAGAAATGCGATAATACCTGCCTTAATAGTTTTAAAGCAGTCCTCCCGTGTACAAGTTTGTAACCACAGAAATGTCACATCTCTATGATTCCTGTTTGCACCGGTGCCTTTTGAATAATCCACAGTTCTTGGATGCACATTGTTTGTAGTTTCATGTTTTGTATATCCTCGTGCATTTAGTCCAAAAGTCCATAAAAAGCTGTAGCTGAGCTGCAGGTGCAGTGGGCCTGTGTGAGCGTGAGAAGCCTGCTCACCCCTCACCGCGGTGACGCAGCACACTGAGGCAGCTCTGCGAACCTGTTAATGCTCTTGTTGTGTTGCTCCACTATTTAGCTATGCACTCATAAGAAAGTGAAGGTATTTATGACTGCCAATAATGACTTGCAGCTTGTTTGTGCGGGGGCTTACAGTGGGAAGGGAGCAGGCCTGTCGCGGCTTCCTCTGAGCGTGAGTTGGATGCTTTGGCACCATAAAGACAGACAGATCATCAGCCATGTGCGCTGCACTCTAAATGAGCTCTTGGCTTGACTTTTGCATAATACAAGTTAATTACATGGAAGCAATAACAACATCCACAGTCACATAAAATGTGAACTGATATGCAACTAATGAAATCGGGACCATAAAAAGCAACTGATGTCAATGGAAGTATGGCAACATGTGCTTCATGATGTTCTATATTTTATGTATGGTGTCATGTCAATACACCAACAAGGTGTGAGATATGAAAATACCAGATTGTTTATGTCAAAGTTAATTTCCACTTCACATTTTTATTTAGAGAGTGTTTATGACTTTTTATGGGCCGTGTATACATGTATATAGTGCATATGGAATTTTAATAGAGGATCTTACAGTAAAAGTGTAGCTCTTTGCCATAAATATTTTACCACTACATTGATAAAAGGTTGGAAAATCTGTTTGTGTTTATAGTTGAACATAATGAAACGCAACATTCAAAACCAAGCTCTTAATAGTAATAAATTGTATTAAACATGGAAAAGCTTGTCTGTTTAGGGCTACAATAAATTCCATATTGTTGCTATATATCACTGAGGCCCAAATAAAACCAAATTCATAATGATTTTCTCAAGACACATGAGTTTAATAAAAAAGACATTGTGATCTTCATGTCCTATTTTCTGTGTCCAACAGCCTGTGAGAAGAATGTGGAAAATGTTTGTCGCAACTCTTCAGAGGAACATATCGAGCCCTTTAAAACCAAGATGGAGGGCTTTATTAGTACTGGTAAGTGTTTTATTGAATTCTTTAATTAATAATAAAAAATATATAATTAATTTTCATAATATACATGTATAGAGAAAGAATATGTAAATTATAGTTTTTTATAGTTTTAAATATTTTTTTTAAAAAGAGAGACATTGAACATGGATGTTTTAAAAAGCACAGCTATAATGATGTTTTTGCTGGGTCAGACAGTCTGCTGAATGTGTGAGTGTGTGAGTGTGTGAGTGTGTGAGTGTGTGAGTGTGTGTTTGGCCACGCTGTGAGAGGGCGTCTGGGTGTGCTGTAAGACAGCATGAGGACACCAGAGGACAGGCCTGTAGAAGGGATCACATTGCCCCTAACATGTCTCCATGTACTCTGGACTGCCATAAAGCCTGCAGGACTCCTCTAGTGCAGGCCTTGTAAAGAGGGAACGGCCTCAATGGATCAGACCTAAGACCACCAGGACAGGGACTAGACCCAAACTAGACCCAAACCAAACAATCCAGCTTCTGTCTGGACACTGTAATGGCAGCTTCTCATTGGGCATAATATTTCAGTTGATGTGCAGGTTACTCCTAAATAAATAGTCTGTTATTCTGAGAGTTACAAGGTATTGCAGAACCAAGTATGCAGTTTACTAAGACGTGAAAGTCAAACTCCCCTTGTGTTTGGAGTTAACACCATCTCACTTTCTGCCCCACTGACCTTTTAAACATGGGTGTTTTTCTTTGGCAGTTTAATACACAATTATGCATTATCAAGCCCACTATTACTACTTGTTATGCTGGGAAAGAAACCACCATCAAATACAACTCCCCTCCATTCATTATTAAACATTCTAAGTAAAGTCTGTCAATCATAGGATGTGATAGAAGCTCACAGTAGAGCCACTGCTCCTCCACACTGTGGAAGTAACTGAGGCTTGGGGATGCAGCCACATGGCTTTCTTCATGTTTTGTCTTTTTTGTTGTTGTTTTCTGCTTTTCTTTTTATAAAGATCAATCTTCCAAAGTTCAGGCTCCAAATTATGTTGTGTTTTCAGTGCTTACATACATTTAATGTATAAGAAACAGTTTGAGACTACTTTTTCTTGAAATGAGGCTCCCTGCCTCTTTTCTTGGATGAGTATCTGAAGACAGACAGCGGGCACAACTGTGGGCCTTTCTTATTCAGACATTCACAACTGTCTAAAGCCCATTATGGCACTTCACTTTGACAAAGTGGATTTTCTTTTATGTCAGATCACATAGTACAGTGGAGAAGGTATTTGTTGGAATATAATTTGTGATGGAAATGTATAAACTCTAATTCAGTATTAATTGAGTTCAAAACATCTTTTCGACAGGGATTATTTTCATGTGTGAATCCTGTAAAGTTTGTTGAGGCACACGTGGCAATACCTCAAGGCACACTGGTTGAAAATCATTGCTCTCATTTTATGCAGTTGTGGCTATTATATTTAATTCTTCATTTATCACTCTCAATAATACTGCAAGTTTTGAGTTTCACTTTGAGACAATAGTAAAAGTTTTTATATGTGCTTAGTCCAAAAATGACATCCACATGTCTTTTGGCTGTTTTCTGCTTGATTCCTGAATAGTTGTTTGTTTGTGCACACCAAGCCTGTTTTTGGATCATTTATTCTTGGAGGGGCAATGTGCCATGTTATTGTCCATTCATCCTCTTTAATCCCCATAACAGCCATGGCAAGTATTACAGGATTTAAAACCCAGTATACGGCCTCCACAGGCTACAGAGCGACTGTTGTGTGCAGAGCCACATCTTGAGCATAAACTGTCCGGGGGAATACTTGTAAAGAAGTACTTCATAAATGGAATTCCTTGGTGCGGTGCCGCTGGTGAACGGAGAGGTGCGTAATCATTGTTCGTGATGATTCCATGACTTCAAAAGGCAAAACAAAGCAACAGTTCTCACTTCAAAGCATGGCCAGGCAGCTCTTAAAGTCTGACTCATCTGAGACTTAGCCCCTCTCAGGTAAATGACCACAGATACATATGCTACACACATTGAACAGTTATTATTAATGGGGAACTTTTGTAATGATTTGTTTAGATTGCCTTTGCTGCGATGGGTTGTGAACTCAAAGACCCTGCCACAAAGAATAACGTTTTCCAGTTTTCTTACTCGTCTAATATATACAAGCGCATATCATGTTACAAAGTGAAGTGATCCAGATTCAGTGGACTTCAATGTGGTGTTAAAGCCAGGCATTGTTAGGTGATTCATCTCCGGACGGTCCTTCTTTTACTAATTATATCAAAGAAATAATTGGTGTAGTTATATGATCAGAGACAGAGAGACAAGTATTGGATCAATATGTTAAAGTCTAACTGTGTAACACCATGTCTGGATTATGGACTGCGATCTCACTGTGGAGTCAAAGGCGCCATCCAACACCTCTCTTACCCTGGGAACACCGCATTCTCAACAAATTATTATCTATTTTTTGGAATTCTACAATAAATCTCTTCCAAAAATGCAGTCACAGCTAAACTTGCATGGACTTTATTTTATCACAAAATAGTCACTTTTGTTTAAACTATTATTTTATTTAAGTCATTAATAACTGCATTTACATTGCATTTGCATTCACATTTGTTGGCAGTAAGCTATTATTGTAGCCATAGCTGCCCTGGAACAGACTGACAGAAATGAGGCAGCTAAATCTGGACCATCAGCCCCTTTGACCACCACCGTCACTCACAAACACTCCTATTATCAATTTTAAACCATGCACTTGTGTATATTTTTTCTTTTCTTATTTGTGTATTCATATTATTATTTATATTATTCATATTGATCAAAATTAAAATGGCAAATTGTATGGTCACACTTGCATAATCACACAGGCTTCAACGGTTTTAGTAATAAGCCACTTCAACATATTTTATGAGCCTGACAAATAAATTCTGTGATAAAGACATCTATACTGTGCGTTTTGCATTTGTTCACATTTAAATCCAAATGTTAAATGCTCGAAATGCATGACTGAATCTTAATTATAATACCTAAATTCAAACCAGAGTGAAAATTCATCTTTTTTTCTTTTTTTTTTCAAAATCATGTAGCCTCCACAATGGTTACTTGAGTCAATGAGCTTTAACTTCATACCCTACATCAGTTTGTCAGTGAATGTACAAAGCCATATGCGTTTCCAAATAGTGCTGACCCATATCTGTCCCGCGGAGTGTCTCACAGTGGGGACCACAGGTGAACCTAAACGGCTCTAACCCCTCAACAAAGTCTGACCCCCTCTGCCCCCTTCACCCACGTCCAACCGCACAAATCCACTCATCCATAATGTTGTATGTTGAGTCTTTTGGCTTTTGTTCCATTTTCAACCTGGAGAACTTTCCCAGATTATTTTTAGACTGTTTCCATTTTTAATCAGATTATGTTTGAGCGGATTGTCAGAGTGTATTTTTGTCTTTCTATTTTTATCCCACAAGACAAAGACTCTGGCGTGGTACAATGTTTAATCAACTATCTTTCTTCCCATTCTCTTTTATTGTTAGACTGCTGGGGATGTACTGGCTGACACATTTCTCTTTGTTCGGAGCATATCATGGCTAATTGAAAACAAATACTGGCTTCTAATCTTAGCAAAGTGTAATTTTTGGACTTTTTGGGGGGAATTTGCACACACTTCCGAGCTGTCTGTGACTCAGAGTATAACAGAGTGGCCCTCTTTCATATGGAGGTCAGTGACGTAGAGCCGCGAGATTAACACAATAGTAATCGGATGTTGTTAATGGTGGTGGATGGTTTCCTGTTAAAGGTGAGACCAGATTCACAAAGACTGCCCCAGGCTTGGATACAGTGGAGTTTTGTTTTAAGAATTCTGGCAGGGATAGATGGGATAAGAGCTTGCATACATGTGGCTATAATCTTGAACAACTAGCACTGTCTGTGTAACTCTTGTTTGACAATAATTAATCAAATATTTAAACTGTCTTTACATAATGTTTTCAGAATGTAATTTAATATTGTAGTTATTGTCAGAATCTTGGTATACAGCATAGCAGATGGTATGTTTGTGGCCACATTTATAATGACTTGTATTCACAACTGAACTTAATCTACAACTATGATTTATCATATTCAGTGCAATGTTTTTTTTTCTGAAACTGGACACATCTGTATCTCTTTGGGAAGCTCTTTATATGTGTGGAAGAATGGAGGGCCGCTGTGGCTAACTTTTTTTTTAATCCCTGCATTTGGACTGACAGCAGTGGCTTGGATAGTAGAGCTGTCACATCCACTGACACTCAGGTTGGCAGTTTGATCCCAGCTCCCACAGGTGAAAACTGGCATTGTGCCCTTGGGCAAGACTCTGCCTCATTCGTAGTGTCTGCTTAAATTGGTATATGAATGTGTCTGTGAATGGATGAGTGGTCCTTTGATGTAAAGCTCTCTGAGTTCCCTTTGAAAGAAGCCGTGAGGATTTACCATTTATTTTTGTATTGTGAAGTGAGTATCCTCTGCATGTTTGACAATGACTCCTAAAGCCAGACACAGTCCTGGAGAATAGACGGCATCACTTTGTTATCTGGCTGCTAGGTACAAGCTGCCATTTGGAAAAGTGTGTCAGAGTTTTAAAGCCCTAATTTATTGTCCCGCTCAGCATGCACGTCTCATAACTTTCTAGTTAGCGACTACTGGTTTCATGTTTACACGGTGCGCCCGCGCGGGGGAGAGAAACTTCACACATCCTCAGCCCCTCCGTGGAGCTGTGCACCGCTGTCCCACCTCTGCTCAGTCCCACCAGAGGGGACCCCAGGCGCCAGGCCCACCCCCGCTGGGACCAACGCCACTGGCCACAGACCCTCCCTCTCACTGGCCAGACATCATTACCTCACATGTAAAAAAGTGTCCAAGACGCTCAGTGGCTTAAGCTCACCTTCTCCCAATAGACCCCCAAAATCTGCCTTTGAACCATTTTTTGGAGACTTCCACCTCTTAAATCTTAAAGCAGAAAAAGGTCCCCCATCATTGTAAAAAGGATGAATCTGGAAAAATGCAATAAATCTAAGATCACAGGCTCACTCTGGCCCTAGATAAATTCTTGCACCTCAGTCTGGCCCACCGCTCACATCTGCCTTGCATTTGGACACTTTTACATGGCAGCAGCCCACAGAAGCCTTCACAAACCCTCTGATTCGTACATGTATGTAGACACATCCACTCACTCCATGTGTCAATACATTCACTAAGGGCCAGCTTTTACTGAGCCCTTACTGTCTCTGTGCTACTGACTCTGGAGCCCTCAGCCCACCTCAGCAGGTGGATACTGGAGACGGCAGCCCTACATGGACAACACTAAATAGGATTTATGTTTGTGCTTCATCATGTTCTTAACTATCCTCTTGTACTATCTAAACTATCTATGTTTTTCTCTGCTCACAGCTCAAAATGAACATTCGACTGTGGACGACGCGCTCAATGCTGCACAGAAAAGGTAAGGCTGTGTCCACAAAATGTGACTTCATATATTTGGAGTTCAATTTCATCAGTAATCATATGAAAAAAGAGCTTATTTAAATAAAGTTGACTCATATCTTTTTGGCGCTCACCAACCCACTGGAAACCACACCATTACAAGTACACAATGACAGCAAAAATATGAAATGCTATAAATGAAAAACAGTGATGCCAAAATACTGAACTGCACTGGTCCATCCCTATTCACTAGTATTCCCTCTTTGCAATGTTATGGGATTATAAACTGCTCATCACTCCAACTTACCACAAGACGACCTGGACCTCAAGTTGAAAAGTTCCCTCTTCTTTGTCTTTATAATGACAACCCTGCTCAAATTGTAGTTATTGAGTTTCTTGATTGTAAGTGAAATCTTCTTGTGTAGTGCTTAAGCGTAAAGATGAATTGCCACTGTCCGTGCTCGCCCACCACATGCAGTGCGGTGCGTTTAGGGCCGGACACCCTGTGCTTCCTCCCCACTCATCCGATCCCTCTTATCTGCCATGTTTTATGCGCGGGCCTCTCCAGAGTCCTCCAGCGCGCCTGATTTATGGGTGCGAGACACACTGGCAGCCGCTGCGCTTGTGTTCAAACCAAATCATATCTGGAACATTTCATATTGGAAAAAGATGGTGTAACGCACAAACAAAGCCAGCCGATTATTTTTTTCGCCTTGTTTGGACAGGGAGCGGAATTGTTTGCTTTAAATTGTAGCTCACCCGCTTCCAAAATAAATCACCAAAAGCACATAAAGGAGAAGGCGAACAAGGCCGGACACAAGAAAATGGGAACTATAAACAATTTGGAAGATAATTATTCTGGACAATACCATAATTCAGAGAAGGTTCCAGACTGTTTTGTTTCATGGTGGTGTTTTTAGGCCAAAAGAGTCACTTAGGGACAACTCTCACCACATTCTGATTGATATGTTCATATGCTGGGAAGGGGAAATGATTCATTAGTGCATTGTTTGTGTTTATAGATGTCTTACTTGTGACTTATATTGACTTAAGAAGAACAACACCTTGGTCTGTGATATCTGTTAGTACTATACTATACTATATACTACCTCCTACCTACCTGTCACCTTTTGTTCATGATCCCAGAGCCTCAATATAAAACTATAGCCTAGTATATTTTTAATGCATTGCTTCAGTTATAATATATTTGTAAATCATTTACTAGGAAATGGTTATTACATTTATTCAGACTTAGTACTGCTACAAAGTGTGCAGGAAATCAAATGCAGTGACACACTGAAGCCTTTGGCCTTTTTGGATCTTCATTTGGTTCCAGTGTTTTTAAGAGTAATTATTAAAATGACTTGATTGTCTCCTTTACACATCAAATTGTACAGTGAAGCCATCATTGACCTATGAGGATTCTTAAAGTCATTTTTGACACGTTTGAGTGACACGACTGTAACTAAAGGGCATAGAGCTTTCCTCAAAGCAGGCCGCATCTGAGTGCACCTTTGCTTTAATGAACTTTTCCTTTAATTTTAAATAAAGAGAGGACTGCCCAACTGGTGCTGGCTGCAGAGGGCCGAGCAGGAGGGAGGGGGTAGTTCCCACAGAGCCACCTCATAAAAGTGACACGCCGTTGATGAATACGGGCGTCAGCGGGCTCTCGGGCCCTGGGTGGGCTTCCACATCTGTGCAGATGACAAATCAGCTGCAGCAGGCCCAGTGGCAGCAGTGACTCCGGCCTCGGTGTCCAGTGTTAATGAGGACATAGACAACATGTACTTAGTGCTACTGGATCTGTCCGCTTTAGCCTCAGGAGGATGCACTGGTTTTATGGGCCTCTAAGTCACAGTCAAGTCATAGTGAGGCAGGGGTGAGGGAGGGCTTCAGCCTTTTGCATAACACCAACTCTCACAGACCAACAACTATGTTTCAACCAAAAGAAAAGCTCTATTCAAACAGTTTATTATTTTGAGCAGTCTCTTTTTGATTGCTTTTGTTAGTAAATGTAACAGTTTGTTGGTTATAGATCATATTTATTTCATTCACGTGTTGTTGCCTTTGTAAACACATAGCTACAGAGTTTAAATTATGGTACACTGTATTTCAGTTTATTTTCAAGTTAATGATCATCAGAAATCACAACATTACACAAGTTTACGGTGTTTATATTGTAATTAAAACCCCAAAGCTCATTGAGATTAGGTAATTATTACAATCCAAACCAACAGCTCCATTTGAATATGATTAAATAGAAATTCCTATCACAATACTTAGTACTAGTATATTGAGAGGCTAATGTAAAGTTATTTGTAACAGTGGGGATCTTTACATTGGAGCTACAGAGGGTTGATAAACTATCTATGACTCAATACAGGCCATAACTAGTTGTTTGTTCACAATATGGTCCTTTCTGAAAAGGGTTCGCTGGAACTTTCAATATTCGTGACTAGCAAAACTCCATACTTCAAAATCAGTTATCTTGACGTGCCATCCTTCAGCTATTTTTCTTTTACCTTTTTGATTGCTGTGAGGTCATTTTTGGCTCATCAAGTTTGACTGACAGCATCTCTCCCTCCGCATGCTCCCCTGATTCCCCGACTCCGCATTTGGTTTTCTCCACTCTTGGGTCTCGGTCTTTCTACCTCCACCCTCCTCGCCCCGTATGTGCCCATGTATCATCCAGCCAGTCCTCTCTGTACGCTTTTGACTG